>VDFB02038016.1:0-36913 GCA_007258455.2 Sequoia sempervirens | reverse complement strand
CAAGAAAAATCAATCATACACAACAAACAATTCACAATGTTATCTTCCATAATGCCTTGAGTTTGAATTATCAAAAATCTCATTGTATCTTCATGATGAAAGTGGTGAGCTTAATGGTCAATCACCGCAAACTATGATTTTAAACATGCACAGGTTTATGGAGGCACCATTTTAAGCAAGGAAGTGAGTGGTGGTTTGGAACAATGGCATGTATGAAGGACTTGCTTTATATGCATACTATACAGTCTAGCTTAAGACACCGTTCTTAGAAGAGATTGAAGGTGGATTATGGAACTCAAGGGTTACTATGAAAAGGATTAAAACAAAGACTAGGATCCATTTAAAAACCATGGTCATGAATTTATTAAATATTTCACATGCAAAACCCTAGTAGCTGGAGTAATGAATATAGTGCCAAAGAGGATAGTGTGTTAAGCAGATTTAGGATTCTACCATTATCTAATTACAAAGGAAATACATCATTTATTTATTTATTTAATCAAAAGAAATCATTCTAAACCCTTTATAGGATACATTGATACTCAAAAGCCTCTAAATAGAATTTCGACATAAATATATGTCAAGTAACATCTATAAGGTTTAGGAAAATCTTGATCACTCTCTTAGAATAGCCTGTTAAACATGGGTTGTGCTTGAATGCACTACATAATTGATATAACACAACCATCTGCATATCAACCAGAGTTATAGGCTCTTTATTGCAGCAAGAGGTAATCACTCTTTGATCATGCTATAATTACATCCTAACCTGTTAAACTTGAGACAACCTGAATGCACCCAATGATGATTGACACCTACATTATACAACCTAATTAACTACATTATATGAGTGCCTCCATTTCTATCACAACATAGCCACATTAAACTTGGGTCACACATGAATGCATCCTATATTTGTTATAGCACAACTGTGCCACATGACCAATAGAGTTATGGATCACATAATTACAGTCACAAGAATATGTTCCTCCGTTGTGATCTTATGGTGATTCCACACAAACAAAATCTGGACATGAAATTCTCAAAACCCTTAACCTCTAAAAATGAAATCTGATGAGATGTTGCTTTAAAATATGATTTTCAAACCTGAACTACAAATCTGACTTCACAACTGAATTCTGCAAAAAGACAATGACTACCCTCAACCTGGTGATATCTTCTTGAATTTTTTCTGATTTTTCCCAAGAAAATCGTCCTTAGTTCTCCACAAACTATCTCAAGTAGATCAAAACAGTGTCACAATAAATCAGGCATGACCTCACTTTTCTTTATGTCGGCCACAATTTGATTTTTTTTTATTTTTCATGTTTGTTGAAAATTCGACGAAAATAATAGCCGACATTTCGACGAACCCCAGGTTCGTCGAAATTTCGACGAACATCAGGGATAAACTTTCAAAAAATTGGAAATTACACATCAAATTTTACAAGCACCCGATGAACATTGAATTTTACATATTTCGTTGGACAGTTTCGTCGTATTTTGTAGTCAAATGTATTAGTGCATGGAGGGATAGAAAGAAAAATTATTCTCAAGATTGTTAAGGAAATCATTAATGAAATTGTTCATGCTATCATCATCTTCTCCAATAATGTCAACTCCATGAGGATGACATGCATTAGGAGTTGTGTGAGCATGAGTGGGTTTAATTGTATTAGGATCATTCCCAAAAACACAACTTGAAACATCAACCAAGGGAAACAAGGACTTCCATACATTGTTAAAACACTTGTCCATTTTTAGTTTTTCATATTTAAAACAAGATAATTTACTGATTACATTATGTAACAATTTGAAAATGAAATGAAATTTTGACTTTAGACCATGCATTGAATGTACCAAATTAAGCTATGTCTAATGAAATGAATGAAACAAAAAGTCAACAAACTATAATAGAGATCTGATGGCAACAAACAGAAGCACAAAACTGAAGATTTTAAATTTCAAAAATGTAAATCTAGACCTAATCAAGGACTCATTCATCCTATTGGGAATGGGTCCTAGATTAGGGTTTTGAAACTGGTTTTTACAAACTTTTAGGTATTTTCTAGTGGTTTTCAGATGCAGTTTGCTACAGTAAGTTTTAGGTGCAAGTTTTTGTAAATGCAAATATCAAATTTGAGTGCAAATTATGACAAAATGATGAGCTAAAACACCTAGTTTGGTATGTAATTTTGTTTTGAATTTTCAAATGCAATTTTATGTGATGCAAGATGATATGCAAAATGATTGATTTTTTTATATTTTTCAAATTTAAAGAATGCAAACAATGCAATCCTAAAATCCTATATGAGATGCAAATTTGAATGCAAGCTAGACACCCTAAATGAGATCTAATTCAATGTAAATGAATGCAAGATCTAATATAAGATGAAAAGAACTCCTAAAATTAAAAAACTACAGTGCTCAAAAAATCAGGTTCAAAAAAATGAAATGAAAGAAAAATATAGGGGGGGTTGTGGAAAGTGAAAATGAAATGATAAACCTATTCTCCTAATTTCATTTAAAATATGCACTATATGATGTAAATGGATATCAGAAAATAAACCTAACAGATATAATAGTAAAAAGGTAGGTTTTAAGATGGTAAAATGATGCGTACCTATTGCAAAAAGAGCTTTTTTAGGCCTCACTAAGGGGTGAATGAGTCCCTACTAGGGTTTTGGAAAATCAATTTATGGGTTCTATTCTTCAATGTTTTCACTCCTAGATCTTAGCGGGACACTTTCAAAACTCGAAAATAACTTATACAACCTAGTTTATGTGATCTTTCAAGAAAGATGACAACTTTGACAACTTTGCAACTTTAACAAATTTTGGTCTCCAATTGATCTTAAATCTAAAACCTACAATCACACATCAAAGAGGAGAAAATTTTGTTTGTTAGGGGATGGGGGTTTTCCTTGGTCAAACTCCATTTTGGTAATTAAACCTTGTAATGAAATAATGCATGAAAGGAGAGACGAATGAACAAAGCAATGTTACTACTCACCAATCATCAATTGAACCTTGGATTATAAATTCGAAACATAGCATGTAATGGCTTCCATGAGTGTAGATCTTGATCATGAATTTGACATAAGATAATGGATTTGAACACTTGAACTTGATCACCAATGCTAAATCATCACATTATCTCAACAACATGCATGATTTTGCCATGATGATATGATCTTTGATTGTTGTGCAATAAACTTCAATAATCTACCTTTAAATGCCTTCTTGAATGATCTTGTGAACTCTTGTTCTCATAAATATTCTACTAGGACTTAGTGATAAAGTTGCTAGCTAGGTGAAACTAAGTGAAATAGCCTTGTATTTATACATAACTTAAGATAATTTCTTGAAATTCAAATAACACAAGCCGTCATTAGATTTAGAATTTGAAATCATCAAAATATTGCCAAAAACATATTTCAAGGGGGGGGTCCTAGGGGTAAGTGAGGACCCATTCACCATGTGGTGAATGGGTTCTAGCTAACTCAATTAGGACACACTTCAGGGGATGTAAATCTTATGCAAAAAGGGGGTCCTAAGACCTAGTGAGGACTCATTCACCAAGTGGTGAATGGGTCCTAGGTCAGTAGCCTAGGAATCATACCTTGCAAAATTAGGTTTTGTGTAATAACATTTGTGAGTGTTAGGCTTTATCCCTCGAAATCTATGATTAACTAGGCTTGGATTTGAATTAAAGGGGCCAATTAAGCTCAATTAATTAATAAAGCCCTATATTAGTGTGAAAGTGTAAAGGTACACTTTACAACACCCTAAATAAGGCACCATTAAGTCCATTTTAGTTTAGAAAGGCACCAAACTTAATGTGAATGTGTCAAATACAATACACCGCTAAATCAAGGCAACATTAGGTTCATTTTTTGGTAGGCTACAATTTTTTATTGTGTACATATTTTTTGCTAGTTGTAATCATGACATGTGATTATTACTAGAAGAAAATAAATACAATAGATGAATGCATGTTGAAATAACTTGATTAATTGAAACTTCTTAAAGAAATTCATCAGTTAAGATAACTTTGTATTGGCAATGACATCAATTTTCTAAATTCTTCTAACCCAAAATTTGTAGATATATTTGATGTTCACACTTATCCATCTTGTATAGACACAACATCCTTAAATTATTATCAATATAGTTAGATGACGATCATTTATATTTTTACTCCACTGTCACTTGTTGCTTAATAGAGGGATTCCAATGCTTATTTACAACAAGACATTTTTAGTCTTCTAGATCCACCTCATTAGGATTCTTATTTATTGGACATTTCATCCTTGTTTGTGGAGTCTCACATTATTGATATGGATAATTCATTGGATAAAATTTACATTATCTCTTTGATGATAGAGATTTCATCACATATTCAATATTTTTAGATGTGATTTATATTTTTTCTTCTCCTAGTTCTACTTCTCTAATTGGGAATTTAGTTCTTATTTTGGAGATGTATTTTTTAAACACAGAGAAACCAAACTTGTATTTAAAATCTATTATTTGGATTTGGATTCTCTATTCATCTATATTATGGGAATAGCTTCTACATTTACTAGTAGATCTATTTCTTCAAAAGGGGATAAATATTGTTTGTAGATAGTAGATTGATTATTGTCTTCATGAACTCATCATTAGTACAAGGGTTACTTCATGGAGTGTATTTATAAACTCATTCATTCACTCTCTCTTATGGGGGGTATGAATTGTGTATTTGTAATGGAGTTTTTTTATCCATCACTTGTACATACTTTGTGTTTTCTCTTTTGGAGAGGAGTTTTCTCCCACTAAGTTCTTCTTTTCTCTTCTTAAATGAAATATTATATTTTGTAAATTGGTACCTAATCAAGTCTTGCTATTGAGATCTATATTTTATTTTATCTTGTGTGTAATCTCCTTAAGTTAGACATATGGGGGTGTTAGTATGGAATTATATTTTCATTGAAATAAGTTTATGAGGGAGTTAATTAGGAATTTCTTATATTTTATTTAGTTGTATTCTTAGCAATTATGACAAGATTGTCTTTCTTATTTTTCTCTTTATCTATTCTTGGCAAATATAGATTGTATATATGTTATAATTTCTCATTTGAGAATTAATTCTCATTAATATAACTTCTTACAAGTTCATCTCCTATTATACTTTTCTCTCCTACATAAGAAATATTGTAAAAAAATCTTGGTTCTAACCTTTTTTTTTCTAATAGGATGGACCTTTCCACCTTAGTCCTAGATTTTTTTCAATATTTTTTATTTTAAACCTTCGATTAAACTATAAAATGGAATCAACATGATAGGATAATTTTCCAAGATCATAGCCCTTAGAGTAAGCTCCCATAAAGTACAATTTCAAATATATTTAAACTAATTATTATATTTATTTTTCTATTGAACATATTTTTTCACTATCATGTGGAAAAATTAAAAAAATAGAGAAAAAAACTATAAAAAAATATGTGTGCTACATATTGATGTCCTTGTTTCAAAATAATAATAATAAATTGGATAAATAGAGAAATTTTTTTGCATTTCAAATAAAAGTATGTCTAAATTATATTTAATCTTACATAAAATAATTATAATAAATAAAATATGCAACAAAAATTTATGAAAAAAAAATGCACACTAAATATTCATGTTACCAATATTTGTTTAACAATTTATTCAACTTTATATTCTTTTTTTAAATTACACATTATGGAATAAATGCCATTTTTTTTTTAATATTCTATTAAAACTTACATAAAAAATTATATTTTTAAATTTTTTAAAAATATATATCGAATATACACATGAAATACTAAAATGACTTATAATCTTCAAATTATTATGCCTTAGTTTTCATAGGTAATAAAAAGTAAAAATTTGGTTTAAAAGTTGATTTCAATGTCCCACTTTGGAAAAAAAATGGCACACACTATTGTGGGATCACCCAAATGTAACTTAGCATTAAAGATTCATCTAAGCTACTAGTTGTTTGATAAATTATTAAACAAACATATTATTATGAGACTTTTCACTTTGGTAAAGATCCGATGAAGGGTACTCCCCTTACAAACTAAGACTCCCCACAACAACACAAATTTGCATAACAAAAATGCAAGAGAAAAGAAAAGCTATCTTTTATTACTGAAATGCCATTACAACATTGCATGCCATCATTTGGGCTCTGATTACAATAATCTACAACTTTGTGGATCAAAACTATCTCTGCACTGCTTTGTGCCAATCCTCCAAGCCCTAGTCTCTCTTAGGCCTTCCTATTATCGACCTTCTTCACACCCACACTTCCAGACCGTTGACTCTCTTATTGCCAGCCAACCATCTTCCTTCCCCTCTCTCTTTCCTTTCTCTGATTAGACTATATCCTTGCCTTTGTCTTTACCAACAAGCCTTCTCCTTCACTATAGCCCCGTCCAGATTCATCGTATTTCCTGTTTTCAGTCAACTGTTCCCTAGGATTTCATCCATTTTTCTTGTAGATTAGATCTTCATTTAATTCTTTTACTAATCTTGTCTTAGTACGACAACTGTCACCCAATCAACAATCAAGAATGGTTTTCAAATTGTCTGCACTATCGTCTCCAACACGCTATCATTCACCACATTCGCACCTTAACTACCTTACTTAGAATCATTGTGCCATGCTACTGAAAAAATATTACGTTATCGGGCTAAGAGGAATTTGAGTCTCACCGATATTAATCTCTTTTGTCGATACCTCATTGCCATCCTCGTCACCATTCACAATTCGCAATGGTGTGGATTGGCCTGTCATCTAATTACATTCTTCCATATGTCCATCCACATCATCATACTCCAATGTCACCTCCCTATTGGGTCCCACCAAGGTCTTTGACAAGACTCTGTTGTGTCGAGGGGACACCAAAGCAACTCTCTCTAAATTCCCATTGTCACCTCGATATGCCTATCATTCCATCGATGGGACTCCCAAGTGACTTCTTCTGATATGGTGAAGTATTGGCAATGAAGTCCCATTAGAATGTCGAAGAGATGCTTAAGCAACTCACACTGATACAAGAAGGTATCACCAATATTCCTTGCAACTATGATCAGGTGGCCCTTACTACCTACATGTCATTCCTATCATCACCGTACAACTAACCATCACCTATATGACTTGACAAATTGATCAATAACATGCTATCACATGTCCTCACATGTCATCTTTCACCGTTGTTTGGTTCCACCCTATCGATATGTCGAAGAGACTTATCATTTTGTCTTGCAGATATTCATCCTTCTCTCTGATGAGGTGCTATTGGGATGTCAAAGGGACTTACATTGATATCTTGCTCATATATGCATCTCCCTCCGATAAGAATCCTTCGCAACCGTTCACTGCTACAAGCACCTTCCATTATTGCCTTGTTGGAGAGATGAAACAATGTCTATTTAAAATATCCATATCTCATCGATGAGCCAATCCACCGAACACTAAAACACAAGTCGTCAGGAGTCACCATGCCTCATACATTCCTTAACATTGAATGTCGATGTTCGCCTGTTACATCCATGAGTGAGCCAAAGCTCAAAGTCCAAAACCTGATTAGCCTGATCTAAAAATGACTAACTCCTTTTGCATTTCTTCCTTGGCATGCAATAAGTTGTAAGCTCGAGGCCTGAAGCTCGAAATTTTGCACATCTTCAAGACAACTCCATTCTCTTGCTCAACAAACTTTAGCCAATTTATCCCTTGTTCCAAAAGAAACATCACTACTATTTTTTGGGTGATGCAAGATTTCTCTTACACCCCAGATGCTCCTACATCAAGATCAAGTCTCCTTTGTTGAAAATAATTGTGATACATGTTATCTTGAGCCTTTTTGTTGAACCTCAATGCATATGTGGAAGAGAAATGAAGCTATAGTCCTTACATATCTATGATAGTGAGATATAATGCAACTCACTTGGATAACATGTCTAAATTTTTAAGATTTTAGATTGATATATCAAAGGAATTTTTCCTTGTAGATTAGAATTGTAAGCTCATGTATGCTACTACAAGCCCTATGAATTTGAATTTTTAATTTTATCTTTGATTTGATTGATAAGGTAAAAAATATGATCATATTATAGCCATGTATTTTAAATTTTAAATTTTCCATGTGTTTAGGCCAACACATGCATGAATATTTGTTTATTATATAGCATTGAATTTGATGCTCAAGATGCTCATGATAATGTGAAGGAATGTGTATCTTGTTTATTGTACCTTAAACCACATGGTTATTGATCTAGCCCCTAATGGCAATTTTATTCTTATCTTTTCATTAATCTCATGCTTATGTATCAAGTTATGAAATGTTTCATCTTACAATCGAGTAATGAATATATTATTGAGCTAATAAGAAGAAGAATGTGATCACTTTTATTAATCAATACTTAATTTTCCACTATTTGTAGACGAATCTTACCTCTTTATCCAAGATAGTATTTTTTTCTCGTCTTGGTTTTAAGTGTAACCCTAGAAGAGTAGATCAATAAAATTTTATTCACCAACAACCTTGACTAAGGTGAATTTATGAGGGAACAAAAATAAAACCTGTGAATATATGAGATCAAAATATTTCCAGTATTTGAAACATTTACAATTGAAGAAGGTACAAACTCAAGACTTAAATTTTCTAAGGTTTCTAGGTAATTTCCTATTGAGTCACCATCATGATTGTTTGGGATTCTTCACATAGAAGGCTCACTTTAGACTAAACTTGTTATGAATTTCTTGTGTCATTGCTAGCATCTTTCTTTTTTGGTTGTATAATTATTCTCTTTTCCTTGATGCTCCTAATAAATCTCTCAATACCTAAAGAACATTCCTTTTATTGTAGGGTTCCTTTTGTGGTTGCAATCCTTTCTTTCCAAATATTTAGATTGCAGTTGATATTGCTTTCCTTCATACTTTATTCACTTTAAGAGAAGGCTTTGATTAGGGAACTACATCTTGCTAAGGATATATAAGATAATGGCATAAAAATTCTTTAGATACAATTCTAAGAATGATGGGGGCCTCCATAGTAGCAATTCAAGCTAGAGTGTGTCCTTTTTACATCATTCTTAGATGGGGTTGTAGTAACAAAAATTCATTATATAATACCTTAGCCATAATTAATAAGGCTAGAGATAGGGTTGAAAATGGATTGAACAAGTATGTCTACACTAGGACCATATCTCTTAAAACACTTAATGTACTTTTATTTTGTAGCAACAAATTTTTTATGTGCATTTTATCATTCTAATCAAGTTCATTCTATAAGTTTCTTAGGAAACTCCATTTCCTGAGACTGTAAGGCTATTCTCTCCTGGTATTTAGTATCTCTATATGTCTAATGACCAAATATCTTTTTTCCTTCTTAATCAATCTATTGATTGAATAGTAAACTAAAATTTTGGTCTCTATGATAATTCAAGACATGATTTCATAGATGTAAAAATCATAGTGGTACCACCACCATGCCTCCACCTTAGAATCAAAACATGATGTAATTTCTTGTATCTATGTAAGCTTTTTATTCTTTGAGTTTTTTTTCTTTCTACCTATTATTTTAAATTCTTATTCCTAAGTGTATAGACAAATATAATTCTTATAAAATAGAAGATTATGTTGCAATATGTAGGTTACATTAGTAGTAGCTACTTCTCTTCTAAATTGTATTGCTTGTCTTCTAAATTATTAAATTCTTCTAACCATACAACACATGCAAATAATCCTCAAGCTCATAGGATTCCAAAACCAATTAAGAGTTTTCCTCACACAAATCTCTACCCAAGCTCAAGAATAATCCAAGGGTTTCAAGAAAATTTTCTACAAGCTCCAAAAATTAATAATGTATATAGTGAAACATGAATCCCTTTTCTAAGAATAAAACCAAAACCATTTTCCAAAATATTCCTTTTTCATTCACACACAACAAAAGTATTATGAAATATTTTTTCAAATAAAATAATAACATGCTTCTAACTTACTTTACAAGTCACAAATTATGACATTCTTGATGAGGTAAAATATGTTTACCATAGTTTTAAATTTACCTTTTCAATTTCTTTTGACCCCTTTACTTTTAAGTAGATTTTTAAATTCCTAAAATCACTTAATTAAATCCTACACATAAGATAATCCTTTTATATATACTAAGAAATTAATTAAAGCAAATAGAATATATACTTTACTAGTTCCATCACAAAAGGATTTTGAATTATGTTTGATTAGGGTAGATAGGTTTCACCTATTTTACACATGTCATATATATTAGTAATCCATCATGGATTAAGAAAAACCATCTTACTTGTTCACTACTGATCGTGGTTGATTTATGCATGTAACTCTTATAGAATTAAGTGCACATCAAGCCTATCTAGCATAGATAATTGAAGCATGCATAGTATAACTCCAATAAGCATAAACATAGTCACCAACAAAACGTATAATTCCAAATATTCATAACAAAATAATTACAATGCAATATGAATTCTCTAATTACATGTGTAATCAAAACTATGCATAAGTAGCTTGATCAAATCACATTTGCTTATCATCAATAATAGTGTTGAATCATCAAAATGAATTCATAGTAAAAATAGTGAATTATGAATATCAATCTAGCTCAATCTCACACTAATTTCATGTCTCATATAATCATATAGGTATTTTGATATAGAATGTGATACCAAAAGATTATATAAAACATCAAATACAAGAGCAGTACAAATTTATGTAACAAAGATAAAGGCAAAAGATCTCTAGGCATTACACACAATCACTAACAAGATTTAGATAATGATGATGTAATAAAAAATGATAGACATGAAAATATAAAAATAGTGATGGTATATGGCATAAAATCAAACCCAAGGGGTGTGAGCTTTGACAAATTCATTAAAAATGTGAAGGAAAATACACTTTTCCTAATATGAATCTAAGATAATTAAATAGATTTACACATAAATCATAATTAACTTTTATTAATAAACATATTGAAATAGATATTTGAATAATTATTGTTAATTCAAAAAGTTTAAATACAAATATTAAGATTCTTTTAAGTTTAGAAATAATGCTCAAGAAATAACCCTAATTTAATAGTAAAATAGGTGATCTAGATATGTCATACATCTGGGATCTTGTGTAGTGCTATAATTGTCTCTTGATCAAAGTTGTGGCTTTGAGAATGATGCACGACCAATTGGTATAAGGAGTTCATTGAAGTTGATCATCTACTATCTTTGATCTTATGGCGGTATGCTTCAATTTCATGAATATTAAATTTGGACAAACATGTTAGGAAATTAAGGTTTACATTTAATAAATTAGTTATTAAGTTAGTTTTTAGTAATAGATAAATTAATAGTTAGTTTTTGGGAAGTTATTCATAGGAATGCAATGCTTTATAAGCATTTGCAATGAACATTGTAAATGACTGAATGAATATAATGAAATTCCTCATCATTTTTGTTATTATTTGTAATGCATTTCTTTAATATTGCTCTTGTAATAGTGTTGCTCTACATTGGTATCAGAGCATTCATGATTCATGTGTTCCTATGATTAAAGAGTGTATGGAGACTTGTTGTGCAAAAGGTGTTTGAAGGGATTTTTTAGCACATAAGTCATTTGAAGTGTTGCTTCTCTTGCCTTTACAACAACTTCTCCAAATTGGGAATTGTGATACATAGAGCTATTTAGAGGCATGAATAAACATTGTTGCACAAAGGGCATATGAGTGAACAAGGCATAAGTCAAAATCTATTTTTTGGTCTTTGGTAAGCATTTTTTGAACAATGTGTGAACCAACAACTTATAAGGAGGTGACACAGTATGAGTTTAAAAAAAAAAAAAACTAAAACATTGCTATTCATTATGAATATTTATAATCTATCTGTTGTTCTATAAAAATAGAGTGATAAGTGATTAGATTGATTTTATTTAAAATGGAGAAAACATATTTTATTTTGAAGTTTGGGGGTCATGAGTTTCATACATGACAAGTCAAAGTGCAACTAGTTTTAATAGAAAAAGATCTCTCAGATATTATTAATAGAACTATTAAAAAACCACAAGATGTAGATGAACTATTAAAATGGATAGTAAAATATTGTAAAGCTACAAAAGTGATTGGTATTGGATTATCTAATGCATATTTACATCATATTGATTTGAAAAAAACCTCAAACCAAACATGGGAAAGTCTTAATTATTTATTTGGTTCATAGGCTTTGAGTGCTGAAATGAGAATGAAGCAAAAAAAAATTGGTTTGAAAATGAATCAGGGTGATAGTATTGTTCAATGTATATTAGTACATGATTTCACTCTCTTCTTCATCAACTTGTTGGAATAAAATGTACATTTGATGATGATGATACCAAAGATATTTTATCAAATAGTATTCCTTCAAGTTTTGGCAATATTGTGTTTACTTTAAACAAATTGAATCCAAGCCCGAGCTTAGAGAGTGTGATATCTTATCTAATTAATGAAGAGAAAAGAGTCTCTAAAAATCACTCAACTTTTGTGGAATCTGCTTTCTTTTTCAAAAGGAAAACTAAATCTTCAACAGGAAAGAATAATAACAAATGCTTCTATTGTAACCAAAGGGGACACATTCTAGTGAATTGTATTCAATGTGCTAGAGATCTTTTTGATGGAATGTTAAAAATAGATAATGCTTTAATTGCTACTGAAATAGAGGGAGAAAGTTGTAATATTGTATTGTGTGATCAAGAAAATGAAGATTTATATGTTCTCTACGAATTAAATAGGCAAAATCAAAGGCACGAGGAAATGGAGGTAGGAGGAATTCTATCATCCTAAGTTAGCTTCTCACTTAGGGATGATTTGTTGCATGAAAAGTATTTGTTTCATCTTTATTCCTTTCTAGAGCAAGATGGGGCATACACTGATTTGTTGATTTGTGGATAGTTGAATTCACAAACTTGTTGAGTTGTTGTTGGTATGTGGATAGTTGAATCCACAAACTATCTATGGATAATTGAGTGTGTCTTGATCCATAGTTTTGTAGATGTGTATTTGTGGATAATTGACTAAGTCTCGATCCACAAATGGAGGAGTGTTATTGTGGATAATAGAGTTAGTCTCAATTCATAGTTGGTTGGTGATTTTCTTGTGAATAGTGGAGTGTGTCTCGATTCATAGGTAAATGTTGGACAACCAGAACATTTATCCATACATCATGAGTTTGGATTGGTGTTGATGCAGAGTTGGATAATCAGGACATTTGCCTAGACAAAGGAGTTTGGGTTGATTTTGATGTAGGGTTGGCTAATCAGACCATTTGCCTAAACCAAGAAGTTTAGGTTGATGCTAATAAAATATTTTGGTTTTCTTTTTATGATGTAAACCTTAAGGGGGGATATGTTAGAATTTAAGGTTTACACTCTTACACTATTCTTGTTGTTTTTGTTTTTCTATTATGTAAACCTTAAGGGGGGATGTTAGGAAATTAAGGTTTGCATTTAATAAATTAGTTATTAGGTTAGTTTTTAGTAATAAATAAATTAATAGTTAGTTTTTGGGAAGTTATTGCCGTAAGGAAATTTGGAGTGGTTATTCACACAAATGCAGTGCTTTATAATCATTTACAATGAACATTGTAAATAACCTGAATGAATATAATGAAATTCCTCATCTTTTTTGTTATTATTTGTGATGTATTTCTTTAATATTGCTCCCGCAATATTGCTGCTCTACAGAACACAGCTTAAATATTATGAAAAATTATTTTTTTCCTTTGCTTTCAAAAGTTATCTTGCTCAGAAGACATTAGTTTTGTTTTTATATATTCAAAGTTAATATTTGAAGAATTTTAAATAAATATTTTAATTTATTGCATTCAAATAGTTATTTTAACATACATAGACCTTTGCATTTGACAGCTAAAACTGTAGCTGAAATGTTAATTAACTGGGAAAAGCCCGGAAGAGGTTCGACAGATCTATAAATGAAACTGTGACAATTGTTGGATAGATTTATATGCTTTTTTAGTTATGAAATATAATTAATTTCTATTGACCAAAGATATAGTGATGTTATATTTGATCATTTTAAAAGGAACACAGCTGGTTGTTAGTGCAGGAGAATGAGATTAATATACCACAATTCAGTCAGATCTGTCAATCAGATTTTGCATGAACAAGAGCACTAACATAATCCAGCCTGGCATGAAAATTAGAATTTTGGCTGGCATGATCTGGCTCTACTGTCAAACGAGTTAGCTGCAAATATTATATTTGGTTCCCTATGGAAAGACATCTAGATACTGACCGTTACCCCATCACAGTACATTTCTCATTAAAAATCATTTTAGTTTTGCAGACTTGTGTTCACAAAGTCAGCAAAGAGTAAGGTATCATCGACACAAGAAATCTTGCAAGAAAAGTTTGATAGACAATTAATAGTTTTGAACTGCAGAGATCTCATTTTAAGGTATCAGAAAAATGTTTAAATAGTGGTCTGAATGTGGTATACACCCTTATAACTATCTCAATAATTTAATATTATTAGTTCCTGCCGGGAACTATAGCGGAGGCTTCAGACATTAAACCGTGATTAAACTCTCGCTATTCAGCCAATCAATCGTTGCAATTTTTTTTGTATATATATATTTTGAACTATGACTATGAACAAATTGCAAGTTTTTTAACCAAAATTTTTATGCAATTTTTTTTGGCAGTGTCTGATTGGCTTTGCAGATGGCTCGCAGGTGCATTTGCAGCTTCCAATGCAAGAGACCACACGGGTTTTGAGGGAGGCGCCTGCAGGTTTCGACAGTTGGCGATTAGGTTGTTTGCATGAAGAGGAGACAGTTGGAGTTAATGGCGTCACAAACAACAATGACGGTAGGCTCTCTAAAAATCCATCATTTCTTGTGATTTTTCGATAAAGATGTAGAGACCTCTTATTTGGGTATTGTGTTTTACATACAGCTTCTGCCTAAATGTTATGAGGTTGCTGTGGGAAAGTATGGTGTCAACAAGCTGGAATAGTGGCGCAGATCCCTGTGACTCTCAGTGGGATGGGGTGACCTGCAGAGATGGCGGCATTAGCTTACTGAAAATCAGAGCAACAATGGTGGTTATAGGTTTTTCTTCTGTTATCCAGCGAGCAGTTTGCTCTGCAGCTGTCCCATCAGCCTGTTTTTCATCGCCAGGTGGGATGACAATTTCTATGCTCTTTTGGCGATTTCTTTTTATACCAAAATCCCAAAGTTCGTGCACGGCCATACAGATTAAAATAACCTATAAAAAAAATGAATCGAATTAGCCTTTATAATTGCGCGCCGATTTTCGTGGTCTCTATTTCTTCCCCTGCAGTACAACGTTTTTTCTTTAGTGTTGTGGTTTTGAAAGTAATTTAGATGTTAATGGCCTTAAAGATGAAAGCTTTCAGGTCAGAAGCCGATTGGCCAATTTTTCAGCTTGCGCAGGATTGCAAGGGTTTCAAATGGGACATGCCCTGTCTATACTTCAAAATTTTGCTTACATGTCTACCAAAGCAGTTGCAACTACAACATTGAAAAAAATCTTTGTTCCTTTATTATTTGATCGATGTCAATACCCTATTCCAAACACCTGTACAGAATTTACATTCCGTTAAATGTATTTGTGCATGTCATTGTTAGGGTTTGTTAAGCATCCAATTGTACAACAGCACCCACATCATCCAAAATAAGAAGCACACATTTTCCTCCAAAATGATCTTCAAACAAAGATTTGCCCTAATCAACACAGTCCACATTTTCATCATATTTAGTTAAATCTTTAAGAATTTGCTTCTGCAAATTTGTAAGACCTGTGGTGTCTACAACAATAACACAGACTTTAAATACAATGCAAGAAGCATCGAAATCACCATAAAGTTGATTGTACAGAATCTTTGCAACTGTGGTTACCACCAATTTCCCAAATTCCAGCTATAACAACCTCTTCCATTGAATTCAGATTTAAGTTCCTGATTGAGAGCATTGTTCACACTGTCCATTCCCACGTGCTTGGAAACTTATAACGGCACTCTGTCCAAAGCTTTAATCACATCATTCACCACTGTCTTTACTAGCCGAACTTCAAAGCTGAAATGGGCAGAGTAGGTCAATAGACATCGCAAAAATACTAATTATCCTGACTCAACTCCTATGCAATGCAAACAAAGACAATTAATGATATAATGACAATCAACCACAATGAGGCATGCATAGACATTGCTTAGACTTTGAGGCATTGGAAGCTCCTAGGAGAAACTTGGCTAATGGCTCATGGAATCCAACAAATCTTATTGCCTAAAATAGGAGCATTCATAAGCCACACATGATGGTTCTGAAAAGAACACTTCACCATCAATGTCATGTGAAGGAACTGCTATTTCTGATGGCAAGCCACTTTAAATATTTAAGAGAGAATACAGGTGCAAATATTGGGAGAAGTTCCCAATCTTTATCTATTAGACAATTCTCATCTTGCTCTTATAGAACTTCTAAGCTTAACTTAGTGAGATATGATAATTCTATTCAAAATAATGGGCATTCTTCTATTCAGTAGGTATACCAAGTGGGATTAGTCTACACTTAAATAGCCTTGCCTCTTCGATTTCATTAAATTATGGAGTGGGGCTTCTAACAACTTCAGAGTTGCTGGCATGCAGGGAATGCCAACTTTGTCTGCAGTGAAAGAGGCTCTAGGTGACAGTTGAGCGAGTTCTCTACTTCCTGTAAGCACATGTAGAAATATTTCATTATCAACAAATAGAAGCATGGCTCGTAGAATGCTTATGCTAGTTGTGGAAAATAATAGAATTGATCAATAGGAGGTGCAATCTTCTGGAAACATGCATATTGGAGGCACAAAATCCACTCAATGTTTCTGATCCCTACCAGTTGGCATAAAGCCATTGCAATGTAGGCAGCCTTTTGAAAACTGGAGATATAAACCCAAGTTCACTTGACAAGAAGAGGCCAGTGCTACAAGATATTTCTTGGCAACCTAGATTTGTTATAGGAGAAGGGTATAAACAGAGCAGTCCCAAGAAGAAAAGAAATTTTGCTAGAACTGCAAGAACTTACAAACATATCCGGATGCAATCACATGGAGTGCTATTATATGAAACTGTAGAAATCACGCGGAGTATTTTGCTGCATAATAATTCTTAAATTATCTCAATAGCACCTGCAACACAAATTCATGGTGCCCCCACAATAGAATCATTATGTTATTTGCTATCCCATTTCGCTATGCAAATTGGGTTGATAGAGCCTCATACACTTGATTTGTCCATCTTGTATGAGGATTTTAGGTTGAGGCTCCTATATTAGTTTATTTCACTTTGATACTTGTTATCAATATGAAGAGCAAGAAAATGATCCCTCATGTTGAAATAAACTCTGCTATATTATGCTTATGTTTTTAAAAATTTGAATTGCCTGGAAATAGGAGGGAAGTCCACTACTAAGTTTATAACATTATAGACTGTTATGATGCATTGGGTTGACAAGAGCTCTTTTGGTACATTCTCTAATGAGAATGTAGTAGATACAGATAGGAGAAACTATTGAATGCTTAAACATTCTAGTTGTATTCATTGCAGATGGCTATTCCAATTCAACAACCTGATAGATTTATTACAAGTTCTATGCAGCATGCCAAAGTTCCCCACATGGATGTCTTGCAGAGATGTGACAATGTGAAGTTAAATGACTTTGGAAAGTATTTGCCTTTATTGTCAATACACCAAAAGAAGATTTCTACCAAACAAAGGTGACTGATGGAACAGTTCACGTTTAATCTTTTGTGTGTAATTTCTTGAACAATTTGATGTGTATAGAAAATTGCTTGCAGGAAGCACCATGAAACTTTTCTGGGTTCAAACGGTTGTAGATTTATTGTATCAGCCAGTGGAATATGAAACAATATCTCACCTTTTCCCTGATTCTAATTTAGTTTATGATAGATGGAATATATTTTTGGCCCTCTTGAATTCCTTTTTGATGGGTGATTTATATATTTTTTATGAGGAACTACTTAAACTATGCTGCAGGGTGGTTCTAAAGATGGCATTACAGAGAATGAGACTATGAAAGCTGCATTGGAAGAAGTCAATGCAAGAGCAGAAGCTGCAGAACAGGGCAGGAAGAAAGCAATTGATGAATTAGGTCAAGCTGAAGCCAAACTCCAGGAATATGCTGTTAATTTGGTTCGCAATACTGAGTTAGCAGTAACTGAACTTAAAGCTGCTAAGGCGGCTTTTCACCAACAACTTCAGAATCTACTTGATGAGAAACTGGCTATAAAATCTGAGCTGGTGCTTGCAAAGCAGGATGCTATTGATTTGGCTGTACAAGTTGAGAGGTTTGCAGAAATTGCTATCCAGGAAGCCACTGCCCATATTGTAGAGGAAGCCAAGTTAAGGGTGTCGGCTGCAGAAGTAACTCAACAAGTGGAAGAAAAACTACGAAATGCTGCTGATGGAATTGTTTCAACTGTGGTAACAGAATCAAAGGGTGCGATCAGCAAGTCTTTAGCCATTGCTGAGGTGGCAAGGGAGAAGGCAAATCAAGCTCAGGCAGCCCTTGCTGAGAGGTCAAATGTGTTGGATAAACTGTTCAAAGAAACAATGTCATGCTCTACAAAGTCACTACCGGCACCATTAAGCTACCAGAGAAATGCCTATACAGCAGAGGAATCCCCATAACCAGTGTATTCAGCAGTGTAGACAAGGCAAAAAAAGTAATCATCCATTCCAAGCTCCCCCTCTTTGAAAACTGTGTCCAAATGCCCAACACCTACAATACAATACCCTTCTGCAAGGAATCTGCAGCAATGAATCTATAATTCATGGCATATATATTGTTAGTGGAGATAAAATGAAAAGAAAGCAGGGGGACTACAAAAATGGCCACAAAACGGTCAATTCTAGAGCACTGATCAGGACTAAAAATCTTCCACCATTTGACAGCCGTATGTCAGAATCATCGCCTCATACAGGGGTACCACTGTGGTTAGCACATTGTACAAGTCCTAAGCAGTAATCATCTTTCTACCTTTGAAACGAGAGAAGAAACATCTAATTTAGAGCTTTATACACAGTTTGTAGGTCGACTGTGTACAAAGTAGATTGTAATTGAATAATTGAAAACTATTAGCATCTAGCTATTGTTTATGAACTATATAATATGCATCTGTAATGCAATGTAATCAGCACATAAATGACTTAAGTCTATATTACACAGTTCATGAGCTATTGAATGCCTATATATTACACAATTCATGAGCTATTGAATGTCTTTAAATTACAATGTAATCAGCACATAAATGACTTAAGTCTATATTACACAGTTCATGAGCTATTGAATGCCTATATATTACACAATTCATGAGCTATTGAATGTCTTTAAATTTAAAGGACAGCAAGTTTTTCTCCTTCTGCAATTTTTTAAAATCCATTTTTTCCCTAATTAAATTCTATACTTTTGGTTTACCAATTTTTTTCCCAAAAGACTTTTGCTGCTATGCAAGTTTATATGACACAAGAATGGCATCCAATAACTTTCAGAAGAAAAAAGTACAGCGACGACAGTACAACAATGCTTCTTTACTCTGGACATCAAAGTGTGGCTATTACATAGCTAACAAAGCCAATCAAGCTAGAATAGTGTTGATAAGGCAATCAGACTGTGACAAATCATCACATAGCTTAAATTCATGTTGTATTTGGAATCCATCATCATGCATTTGATATCTTGGTTCTTCAAATCTCATTTAGACTATTGATCCTCGTGTATGTCAACAAACAGCTCAAGATGGATAGAAGCAGCTATTAAAATCAAAACAAACATAGCAGACACAATAATCAAACATAGCAGACACAATAATAACAAAACCGTTCTTGCACACTTTGGCAGGAACTTTGCTGCTCTGCAGCTCTTGTTTGTTATGCCAACCCTAAAATATTTTCGTAATATTGCAACCTGATGATCCAACATTGATGATAATTTTTTGTTGATGAAAAGTTGTCTTCAATCATGGGAAGGAACCATCCAGAAGAATCATTATTTACAAGGTTTCTTATTGTTTTCATTTGACCAGCATTAAGCAACAGTCAAAGTATCCAAACAATTGTATTACTCAGAGCACAGCCTTCTTTCTTCGTTTCATCCTTTTGTGGAAGGTTGGTCACTAGGCCAAACTTGGCAACAAGATTGGAACAGACAAAGAACAGTCCAGAGATAATAACCAAAAACCAGAACCAATACAAACCATAGAAAATTGGGAACTAGAGAAAGGATTGTTGTAACATATACCACACTCACAGGAAATTTTGGATATATCATTAAAATAAATGAATCTCTTACTGTAATAGGTAAAATGATACTATTTAGTTTTTCTCTAAATATTATTAGATATAATTCTCTCATTGATGGTCTTTGCAAGGTGGAAAGGGAAGATGAATCTCTTGTTGGGCCCACTAGGACAGAATAAAAATATATTTTATTGTCGATTCAGAAATTATATTCAAAATTACATTTGAAGAAATGTTTACATCATTATTTTATAAGGAGGACAATTTAACTATCATAACTATCTAAATTATTTAAACAAAAAATAAATTTACAAATGTGTTAACTCAGAAGATTAACGTGTGTACATTAACATCCCCCTTTAATTTGAAAGGGTTATCATGAAACTATGCAATGTTTTGAGCTGCTCAAACTTCTCTCAGCCAAAGTGCCAAGCACTTTGGTGAAGATTTGCTGGCTGACCTGCTTCTTGAAAAAAATTGGTTCATGTGATAGATCTTGAATTTGTTTAAACGAAGTTTGTTACCTTGACAGGGTTTATTCAGCCCTCGTGGGCCTAACATCTCTAAGGTTAGTAGCTAGAATGAGACATGGTTACCACCCTCCAAATATTTGTATACCATCCTAATTGATGTAATTGCAAAGCAGAAAGAATAGTTGGAGTGCTAGGATTAGTAGCTAAAATTACAGAAGATAACATTTCTCCTAAGATGAATACATTGATTTTGGCCTAATAAATTTATTTTGCAGGGTTAGACAATAGATGAAGGAATAGATGAAGGGTGATATATGTATGTTTAAATGATGGAGTTTGGTTGTTTAGATGAAATGACATATAATATAATTGTTGATAAATTATATTGAGATGGTAGGATGGAAATAGCTTGAGATTATTTTCATTGTATCTAAAAAGAGATTGTAGTAACATGTGATTACTTATAATTATTTGATATGCCATCTATATGAATTGCATGAGATAAAAAAGTTCAAATGTTGTTCAAAGATATGCTAGAAAAGGTAATACCCAAATATTATTATCTACAATACTCATATTCTTGATTTGTACATTGTTACATCTTTCTAAATAAAAAATAAAGAATATCTCGTCAAAATAATGAGACATACTATTTTCACATATACAATTTTCACTATAGTAAGAAAGATTTAGAACAAATGACAATGAGATATTCAAACCTCATAAAGTGACATACATCATCCATTGATTGTGCAAGAAAGGAGATCTCTCTAGAATGAGATGCTAGATAAGAGCAAAGGATTTGATTCCAAATGTTATCACATATAACATATTACTTTGTATCTTCTATCAAAGATAAAACTGTGAAAGAACTTTTTTCGCTGATGAATCAAATGCAAAAAGAAGATGATGGTCCAAATGATGTAATTGTTCAGATACTTGACTGGATAGTTGATATAAGTCAAATGAAAGAACTTAAAAAACTGTAACTGATGTTTATTTTGTCATTTCTAGAAAAGCATAATACCCTAATGATTGCTTAACTATATAATATTTACTCTTAAATATATATTTTGCAGCTCTTAGAAATTAATATATTCCATTATTATTTATATAAAACCATAGTTTTATACAGTGATGGAAAAGCTACTTTTGATAATATTAAAGTTATCGTTTACAAATTTCACAAACTCCGTCACATATGAGAGTCTACATTGAAGCATAATTGGATAGCTCTTTCCTATTAATTAGGATAATTTCTCATCAACAGGTTACAAAAGTAAGCAATTTTAGAATTTTGTTTAAAAAATTTGTTGCGAGGTGTGTATCTTAGTGCTGTGCAGCACAGTGCTCAGGTTCGTGACATGGCTTAACCGCCTTTCATGGATTCATTACCTCTTGTGGTTGTATTGAACATTGACAGGTTGATCTTTTGGTGCAACGGCAACCATCTGTGCAACAATTGGTATCAGAGCCTCGGTCACGGGTTGGAACCCCTTGCTTGTGGTGGGAGAGGGGCGGGGGATTGTTGCAAGGTGTGTACCCTTGATCTCCTTGTGCTGTGCAGTGCAGTGCTCGGGTTCGTGACATGGCTTAGCTATCTCCCATGAATTCATTAACTCTGACAGTTGTATCAGACATTAACAGATCAATTTTTTCATGTAATGACAACCATCTATAAAACAAAATTATTATCAATGTTTAAACATTTTTAGAAGATACCTTAAAAAATTTCTTTATGTGGATGATACCTTACCCTATGCTAAGCGAGTCCCCAAATCTAAAATGGCTTCTAATTAGAAATGTACTATGCTGCAATGACGGTCAGTAGCTACACGTGAACCAAATATAATATTTGCAGCTAACTTATCTGACAGTAAAAACCAGATAATGACAGACAAAATGTGATGACAGTTCTGACTGATTTTGATATATTTTGAACTGTATTATTTAAAGAAATTATGCTTCAGTTTGATCCTGCGCAGGGTGGTGGGTTTTAAAATTAAAAAGGTATAACCATATTTGGACAGGGTATTAAGTTTTAGACTTAAAACCTTTCATTGCTGATTCTCTGACTTTTTTGCTATTTATTCACCCATCTATAATCTGAAGTTTGTTACCTTTTTTTATGTATTTTTGAATGGATTGAAAATTGCTGGAAAGCAAGAATTTCCCTCACTGTTGCTTTCATGGGACCCTTCTTGAAGATCGATGTAGAAATAATATATGTGGGATAAAAATTGTGTTGATATTTTTATTTTTTAATATTAATGATTTTAGGTTTCGTTTTATATTATTTGAGATATTAAATTTTTAGTAAATTTTAAAAGTATTTTATAATTTATTAAATTTTATTTGAAAAGTGTGTTTGACTATAAATTTGGTTGAATAAGTCATATATATTTTTTATTAACCAAAAAGATAATGATACACTTTTTTTTAAAAATGGGTGATAAAAAGGTACATCCTTAGATTTTATGTGGTATCAAGTCTAAACAAACAATGAAAACATATAAAGGGTGAGCCTGGTCAATAGCAAATAAATATAAAATCACTAAGTGGTGAGAGTAGCACAAGTAGGAGGGAGATCACAGTCAATAGATTTACCCCATACATCAGTAGGGATATAACCTTCATCAATAGGTTCCTAGCCAATAAGAGCACCCTCCTCCTCTCGGTATTTGGTAGGTTGTTGAGCACAAACAAGGGAAATAACCAGCTTTAGGAAAGGGAACTTGTCAAAATCTAGTCATCCAAGAGCACCAAGCTCGTGAGAAGAGGTATAAGGTGGTTAAGAGGGTTGAGACTAGTTATGAGTAGCACAATCCCTAGAACATTGTAGTTGTGAGCCTTGAGATTGTGATACTCAATCTCATTTGGAAAATTGACCATGATCACACCTACACCTAGAAGGTGGGGAAGAGATAGAATTTGAAACTCTAGAAATCATGTAGGGAGCATCACCACAATGATCAAGAAGATCTTGATATACATTTTCTGATATAGCTTTGTGAGCTTGCACCTAGATCTATATAAACACATTAGAGAAAACCATAGCTTGTGTATAAATAAAAGTGAACATCTAAAGTCAAAGAACCTAAAAAGATAATTGAATTTCTACTTTTCTAAATATCAAAGAGAATTTTCACCCTTATAGTATGTCAAATATAGACAACTTTAAATGAGGGATGAGGTCAATTGCCCGACGACACTATATGCCATTTGAAGGGATCAGGTCAAAAAGGCTTGAAGAAGTCATGTATCCAACTCTAAGCTTCTTGAGCTCTAGTGTAAAAACAAAAAAATAGATTCTTAAGAGACTCCAATTGTCCACATAAGGGACGATGGTGGTTGAGGACTCCTAGATAAGACAAATGTGAACCAAGTGAAAGGTCTTGGTAAAGAATGCACCACGTGAAATGAACCAATTTAAGCTCAAGAATGAGCATCCAAATAGTCAAGAATTGTCAATTTGTTAACTAGTAAGAGAAGACTACAGGTGACAATGGTGGTTTAATGGGTCCACCATTTATTTCTTGATCACATGTTTTAGTTGTTGCAACAATTTAATCAAAATGTACTTTATTTACTCTAAGCAATTGGTTCTAGGCGATAAAGAAAAAAACAAATTAGAGTTTCTTGGAACACATAGGAAACAAATAATTGATTAGATGTGTTCAATATTAGCCAAACAATTATAGGAATGGTTTTGAGTAAAATGACTAATTTTGGTTTATCAAGGTTCAAATTGTATTCACTGCTATTTTTCATTCAATTTTAGACACTGCCCTTCTCTGTTTGGGTTGGTCATGGCTGAACTAATTGATGCCAACATTATTGAAGGTTGCTTTATGTGTACTTCCTCTACTATGTTCAGTTGGTTACTATCGCATATGTTAATGAAAAATAAGATTCTTTAGAAAAGAAAACAATATTTTTCTAGAATCCTCTCAAAAAATCTAGTCTTCCACAAAACTGGAACATTCTAGATTATTAGAATAAAAATCTAAGAATGTAGAATTTTTTAGAAAGCTAGAAGATTCTACATTTTAGAATCTCTCAAATATAAATATGAAGTTGTTCATTACAAACAACACTGGTGTAGATCATTGAATTGAATGTAATAAAAAACTAGACCAATATATTGTTTTTCAACCATTTCACTCTATTTTATACTATATTTATCCTGTGTATGACTGCTAATTTGTATTATAATTATTTTTAACCTATTTTACAACATATTTATTTCTCTGCTCTTGGGACTACTGTACAGATAGCTTTGTCTGTCATTGAGACTAAGGAAGACAATGATTTTTATCTTTGAGAGGGATAGGCATTAAAAGAGGTATGCGGGCCATTCCTTAGAATGACGTAATTTTATTTAAAAGGAGCCATAAAGATTAGGCACGGCATATTTGATCATAAAGGAGACATGCTCTGAAAAAAAAGAAGATAAAATACGTGGAATGTGTGCTGTGATTAATATGGGCACCTACATGTATAACAAGTGACTCGAGTTTCTGCCGGAGAGAGTAATGCATTTAGATTTAGAGGAAAAGTAGGAAAAGATTTAGTGAGTAAACTTAGAAGTTATATTGCTTTTAGTTTTGTTTAAATTAGATCAATGAGACATTGATAAAGTCGCAAATGTCGAATTGCTCTGTAGGCAGCATTAAGTTATGTCTCATATGGCGTAATAGTACTTGCAAGAAGAAGAGGGAAAAAGTTAAAACAATAGCCTTTTTTGAGTAAAATTAAGGTTTTGAAAAAATACCATTTAAAAAAAAATCCATTAAAGTTAATTAAATTGCTTGGAAAAAAAACTATACAAATATATATTAATAAAGTATATGATTGAAAAACTATTAAAAAATTAATTAATTAATTTAAATATTAAAAAAATTATATGTAAAATAAAAATCTTAAACAATATGTTATAATATTAATTTTGAAACCTAATAATATCAAATTAATAAATATCTTACTAAAGTAGAAATTTGTTAACAAAATTAATTAAAAAATTTAAATCCTTTGTTAAAAATTTAATACAAGTTTCTTAAAAAAAATTAAAAAATTAATTAATTAATTTAAATATTAAAAAAATTATATGTAAAACAAGCGGCTTAAATCTATATTAAATGACCAAAGTACCCTGGCCATGCGTGGCCACGAAGCTATTCCAGCGCCTTCACCTCCAGCCAGATGCCATTTAATGCATTTAATTTGCATTCATAGATTACGTACCTCTACCCCCCAGTTTTATAAACTATGCCTTTTCTTAAATTAATTTAATCAATCTATGTGTTTGCATTTTCCTAATTTTTTTAATGCATTTCATTTGCATTCATGGATTACGTACCTCTAGCCACCAGTTTTATAAACTATGCCTTTGCTTAAATTTATTTAATCAATTTATGCGTTCGCATTTTCTCGAATTTTTAAAACGAAAATGATTTATAAAGCTACTCGAATGAATAGAAAAATAGATAAATGCTAATTTTCCAATATAAAAAATAGCTCTCCAAATTCAAACTATACAAAAAAATAAGTAATATGTTAAATGCCGAAATGTGATTGGCCGATGCTGCCCGAGAAAAGCATTCCGAGCGAATGCAATAGTTTTCCTGCCTAGTGGAGGAACTAATAAATATATAGGCATATAGATAAGAATAGAATGAGCTGGGCATATAAAGAGCCAGGGAATTAATAAATTATGCATATATAGATATGTGAAGATGGAGTTCGAAGATATTTGCATAGAATTAGGGTGATATATGAAAAAGATAGGTGCTTATGTTAATGGAGATAGAAAAATATGTATAGAGGAAGGCATTCTTCTTTTAAATTTTTTTTTTTTCTCATAATTAGATACTTAAGATATATTTTAATTTATTGCAATTCATTTTGTATTAGTTTTCTTAAAGTAAAGACTATCACTTGCTTATAAATGTAATGAATGATCTAAGTTTACATGTATTAAGTTTTGTCTTCTTAATAAAAAATGAATTAAATATAAGGGATGAATTTCTTGCTTGTGTTCAATGAAGACATTTCAAATAACCTAAAACTTGTAAATATTATTCTTCTTCTTCTCATATTTCTAAAATTTAAATCCATTAATCTAAACTTAACACCTTATAACTTGCTTTTATCTAAATCCTTACCAAGACTTTTGTTAAAACAACATTCATTTACCATTGAAATAACATATATAACCAAGACTTGGTGACCCAAGACTTTAGGGAGATTACTCAATCTCCTTTCAAGACAAGAGTTGATTACTAACTCTTGAGATTATCTCCATGTCATTTCATGGGCCAATTATGGGAAGTTGATTTTTACCTTTCTTTATGTCAAGCCACAACCCACAAATGTGTTGATTCATTGATACAAGGTGTGATGATGGGTAATGGAAATGTCTTAGAATAAACATTTAGCATTATTTGGCGACAACCTGATAGTTGAAAGGTGAGTATCTGGACACCCATAGGAGCACACTTCATCAAGAACTAGTGATAATATTTCAAGTGGTCCAATAATTGGTTTGATTCATTGATACAAGGTATGATAATGGAGAATGGGAATATCTTAGAATGTACATTGAGTATTGTTTGATCATACCCCATTGGTCAAAAGGAAAGCATGTGGACACCCATGTGAGCATATTTCAAGAGGAACTATTGATAATATGTCAAGTGATCCAATAATTGGTGTTTGGTGGCTCATCTCCTTTGTGTAATGGAGTTTCAGTAAATGCCATTTATTTTCTCATTTCTTGTTGGAAATTTGATAAAATAGCTAAATGAACGCCTTTCACCTTTGGATAGAATATTTGATCCCTAGTTGTTAGTGTTCAATAATTAGCCCAAGTTGTATGATTTATAGGTATTTATCAAGCCAATTAGTATAAATAAAGGTAGCATGTAAATATTTTATAGGTCATGGCTCAATGGAGGATTGGATTATATACTATTTTATGCCCCACCAATAGGTTGATATCTCCACATCATTAGCATGATATACTTGGTGTGTTATTGCATATATTTTATGTTTAGGTATTGGGTTTGTGGGTGATGATGTCAAGGTGTCGATTAGGTGGCCAATTTGGGAGAAAATAAAATACAAGCACATGCTACCACATAATGAAGGTAGTAGCTCATATTGATGCAAGGGCATTCAATTCCACAAGCAATCATATGACGCAAAAATAATAGTATGTTTTATTTTCATATTTCTTTAGTTTTATGTTATTGATGTCTAGAGGATTTATTTTTGAGTGGCAAGATGAATGTTGTATATTCATTTGATGAATATATGGTTGATATTGGTTGGCAGGATTTTCCTAGAATATAGGAGGTATAGTGCATGGTTAAGATTCAATTTGTTTTATATGAATGGTGAGGATGCAATTTATTTGAAATGATTACAACCATTGAGTATTTTGTTGCAATCATATGGCAGGTAATAAATATTTGGTTACAAAATAGGGGGTACTATTGAATAATTAAATGGATAGATGACATTTGAAGAATATAGATAATGGAGGCAAATGAATTTAATTAATAATTTATTTGAAAAGGTAAGATAAAAATTAGAATTTATTTATTTATTATAAATTTGAGGTGGAAATTAGGCTAGTTAATTAAATAATAAAGTTATTTAATTAGTCATTGAAGTGGTGAGGATTTAATTAAATAAATATTTAATTTATTTAATTTTACTACTTAGGATGATGTTACCATGGTATTGTTGTTGAATTTAGTCAATTAGCACAGTGATGTTAATGAAACATTAGGATTGATGTTAAAGTGTGTCATTAAAAGTGGTGGGAGATTATATGTGTCTACATTTTGCCCCTCTTCAACTTTTTGTTGAAACAAAGAGGAAACAATGGTGTTTCAAAGAAAATAAATATAGATACCATGAAAAGATGAAAATGATGATTAGTTGTATTGGTTTATTTAATAAAATAGACATGGATGTCCCTTCAAGAGGGTAGGAAAATTGGAAGAACACAGGTGAAACCTTGAAAGGAGGAGAGGTGTAATAAAGATAGTGAAGAAAACATAGAATGAAAATGAGAGTAAATATATGAAAAATTAGAAGTCGAGGGTGTTTGGTTGGGAAAAGGGATCTATATCCTAAATCAAACTTCTCCCAATTTGGGAGGGTTAGAAATGATCTCAAATCCACTTTACTACAAACTTGACTGGAAGAGTAAGAATGTTGGATTAGGGTTCTAATCCTTGTTTATGGGTGGTTGTGGTTGTGTGGATGTGAAGGTTGATGATTTGATTGATTTAATTCCATGATATAATGATGTTCCTAGGTAAACTATGAAAATGCAATAGTCTTATTATAATTTCTAAGAAATTGAATGTAGAAAGACAAAAACATAATCCAGAAAGGTAGAGGGAAGAAATAGAGGAATCTGGTGTGTAAATTTGATGTTGAATTAGCTGGTATAGGGCATGATGTACCCCAAACTATCTTCCTACTTTATGAAATCTAAAAACACAAGCTTGAGCTCTCTAGTCTATAGCTCTTGTTCTTCTGGGCTCACTATCAAAACTTCATCTATTTATGAGAAAATCCAGTTTTTGTGTCTTCACAACTTGTATGTCTTCAATGCATGAATGAGAATTTAGTCCCTAAACTTCCTCTACTTTGCTTCAAATCTAAAAACCTACACGCATGAAAGAGGGGGAAGGGTTGTGCCATATAGGGGCTTGCATAAGTCAAACCCTATTTTGGTATTTCTACCTCCTCAATGGCTATGATGATGTATAAAAAAGAGCTTACCCTTAATTGGTGATGCAAGAGCATCTAGGGGTACTGGCAATCCTGTATCACCAAAAATATTGTTATTTTATTTTGTTCATTTTCAATAAGGGCTTAAGGGGTAGTCTGTACCCTAGACGTCCTACATCAAGCTAACTACTAGAAAGGAGGATAGTTTAATAAGTACTCACATTTATCTCTCCTAAACTAGACATCTTCATCCTAGGAGTTTCATTAACTTGACTAAGTTAATCTACTAACTTGTTGTGATCGGTACCTTATTAAACACCCTCATTTCTTCCCTAGTATTTAATAACTACTTGAAAACATACACTCCTTATATGGAGTTCATAGCAAATCACTCCTTAATGCATCTATGAACTTAGTGTAATTCGTACACTAATGCAAGCAGGTGCAAACACTAGTAAACATGCAATACCATTTTTCTTAAATCACAAATTGCTTCTTGTTCATGGATTTTAAAAGCTATTCCTACTCTTTGCCTAATCAGAAGTTATTCTTTTAGAATTACATTTAGAAAACCGTTCTAAAATATGAAGAACATAACTAATTTCAACTCCCTATCCATGTTCATTTAGAAGACACAAGTTTAGACTTTTATTTAGAAACTCATAGATGCATTAAGGAGTGATTTTCTATGAACTCCATATAAGGAGTGTATGTTTTCAAGTAGCTACTAAATACTAGGGAAGAAATGAGGGTGTTTAATAAGGTACCAATCACAACAAGTTAGTAGATTAACTTAGTCAAGTTAATGAAACTCCTAGGATGAAGATGTCTAGTTTAGGAGAGATAAATGTGAGTACTTATTAAACTTTCCTCCTTTCTAGTAGTTAGCTTGATGTAGGACGTCTAGGGTACATACTACCCCGAATAGAACAACCTATGCATAGAGTAAGGAAGCCTTAAGTCAAATTGACCCTAGCTAGTGCATGTGATAGATGACTTACATTCTTTATTGAATGGAAACATTTTGGCCAAAGTAGTGTTAGGAACAACTTACACTTAGTTGTAGTACTACATTGTTAGTTCATTGTGATCCCAAAGTACATACTAGTTCAAGAGTTGTCGTATGCACAAAACCTAGTTATGTAGGAACACAAAACCATGCTCAGTTGCATTTGCAACATTGGAATTTCCCTTTGTGTGAAAATGCAAATGTAAATTTGATGTGAAATAGGTCCCAATAAAATGGTAAAAGTATCTTTTAGAGGAATATTCCTTTTGGGCATCCACTTTTGGGTGAGGACAAACATTTTTTTCTTTTAGTAATTTTGGCATGTTTTGCATGTACATGTGTCATAAAATGGGCTGCAAAAAATCTTGCATTTTTTTTGCATGTCTTTGCATGCAAAGTTGTAACCGACATGCTGTAAGGAATATGTAAGAGGTTGCAAGATTTCGTAAACAACCAAATTTGATTGGAAAAGGGTTTAGGCACCCAAGAGAAGGTTGGCATACATTGGACCTCATTTCTTATTGTATATTTTGAATCTCCCAAGGTTGGGAGTGGATTTCTCAAGGTGGTTTCAGGAGGTTATTTTGTGAAACAATGAATGGTTTTCTCCAAACACATTCTCTATTTATTGATGTCTTTTCATTTTGGAGAGAGGGAGTTTGGAGAAGTTAAGTTTGCATACCTAGATGTTGCTGAAATGCTCCCAGGTTGTTGAAGACATATTTGTTGTAGGTGTTGCATGTAGGATTAAAGGGGAGCCCATGAGCTTCAGTTTGATGTAACATTTTTGCATATTTGAATATAATATAACTTGCAGATTTATCTTCCATATTTGGTTATTTTTATGTATTTGCAACCTTTTTGTATTGTGTTTAGTGTGGTTTTGTGATCAAATTTGAAAAGGAGAGTCTCCCCTTTTCATCAGTGGTATTAGAGCGGGAATTCTTGAGTGTGTAGGTAGAAGCGCCGATGTGAGGCAGTTTGCACCAGGACCTAAGGGTGGAGAGTGTGAATTTTGTTTGTAGATGGATGTACAACCTACAAGAAGGAATTTTCAGAGGGTTTGAAGAACTATGGTTCCCATGGTTGTGTAATGTCGTTAAATTACACCCCTTGCAATTTCACATACATTCTTGTATCTTCTTTAGTGTTTGCTCCCTTAGCATTTGTGTAGGCTCATTTTAGCCCTTGCATCAACCTTTTTCCCATCTTAGGATGCTTAGGACCCATTTTCAATGGCTACCTTTGCGCATTAGTTTTGCGTCAAACCTGGTGCTTTTCCCGATCTCATTGTTTTGTAGCATGATGTGTCTAGACACTAGCGCGCCGTGTGGACATCTGTGCACTACACTAGCATCTTATGACATTTTGACATTCAAACAATCATTTCCATGCATGTTTTCCACTTTCAACAAGCTTTGTGAGTGGTAATGGCATAGGACACCTTGTAACCACCTGGGAAGCTTCTTTTCCCTCTTTAAAATATTTCTTTTAAAATCCTTTGGCCTTCTTCTCCTTCTTGGCTTCTATCTTGGACATTATCCCATCTTTCTCTTGCTATTTGGCTTGCATAGTTCCATGCAACTTGATATAGTAGCACTCTCAAGCTTTCAAAACACCCTTTGCAACACTCTTGGCTCTTGTAGCTATCTCTTTTTCCCTCCCTTTGGCTTCCTTAAGCCATGCAGCTGATACCTTGCTTATTGTGTGCCCTTGAGCATCTTGGGATTTCACACATCCCCTATCTATTGCATATTTACTTTGTGATATGAGTTCTCCTCTTCGAGAAGGGTTTTCTTTTATCACTCATCACATAATTTATTTCTCTCTATCTATCTAGTTGTCCATGGAGGTGAGAACACCAAAATGAGGGTTTGACTGAGGCAAACCCCTATATAGCCCCAAAACTTTCTTTAGATCTTATGCATGTGGCTATTGAAGAAATTCATGTGTTGGAGGCTTTGAGCATTACTTGGATTATTGTGAGAAGTTTTATTTCTCTATCCTCTTTAGTTCTATATTTTACTTTACCTTATTTCAGTCTTATTACTTTCTATTACTTTCTCGCAGTTTGAAAATTCTTAGTAATTAGATTATTAGTAGCCGCTTTGTTGTTTTTTATGATAAAATCAGTTTTTGGTCCATACAAGATGCCAACATGCCTATAAGACTCTAGTGTGCCGTGTTGTCATCCATTTGTCACGTTGTTGTCCTTTGATCAAAAACTTGATAGTTTGTCAAAGAAATGTTTATGACCTACTCTTTCTAATTCTAAAACTCTCACGTTGTTTCTTGAAGTAGTTTAGGGCAGTTCATCCCTTGGGAATCTCTTGAGAATAAAGAGGCTCATGAGTAGCAAATCCCCCTTCTCTACATTTTGGTGAACCCGACATGAACACCCCTTTGTAAAAAAAAGGACAAATGTAATATTTATCCTTCCCCCCAAAATTTTTTTGGGGCACTACCCCAAACCCCATTCCATACCATCAAAGTAGGAGTAATGCATTGGCCTTCGACCAACTTTTTTATCTATTATATATTATCTTTAGCTTACTATATTCAAAATGAATTTAATATATCTTCTTTTATTAGTTAAGTATCTAATTTTATTCAAAGTGTTAATGATGTTCCATTTCATGCATGTGATAGTGACTTGGCTTTGCCCATGTCAAATTTGTATCTTTGATCCTTATGAGATTCCTCTTGCTTCAGAAGATATCTTGTTGCAAGAAGATGAAATCATTGATACCTTTCTTAACATCACTCTACCTTCTCTTTATTCCAATTCCCTCTCCTCTAGAGAAGATGCATTAGTGAATGATGAACCTCTTCTCTCTTCCAATGCACTCTCCTCTAGAGATGATGCATTAGCGAATGATGAATCTCCTTCCACATTTGATCTTCCCTAGGTCGATGATAATATGTCTTCAAATAATTATTTCACTAGTTGTGATGATTTTGTAAATGTAATCTATATCTTTGTTTCCCCTCAAAGGCCTAAGAGATCAGTCATTTACCTAACTCCAACTAGTCCTTCTCCTAAAATGGTTTATTCTATTAATGGTGTTCCATTTGATAAATTGACTCTCCTGATCTTTCTAAGGATCCCTCTTATAGATCAGTAGCCCATACTTATAATACTAGGAGGAATAAACATAATTTTGATCAACCTACTTCTTTACCACCTTCTCACCCAATCCTTCCTTCAACACCTAAACCCATGAATAAAGCACCTAGTGATTGTGATCTTGTTGAGCAACTCCGTGTTACTTTGACCAAGATCTCATTGTGGGACTTGCTTCAGTTTGCTCCAGTTTACCAAGGTATGCTTCAAGAAGCCTTGAAAAAGATCCTCTTTCCTTCCTCTGCTAGGCTAATGGATGTTAATGTGTTGATGGCTCATATTCGTGTGGATTCACTGAATATCACATTCTATCTGGAAGAACTTCCACCCCTAGATGTGTAGAAAAAAGCAGATCCTTTAATGATTATAGTTAATATTAATACTATTTTCATTAGACATAATTTTTTTGATGTTGGTTCAGTGCTCAATGTATGTATCATTGATCTATTTTCTAAGATTAATATTGATTCATCTTCTCTTAATGCTTCTTTTGTTGTCATTCATGGGTTCGATAATGTCAGTCCACAAACCCTAGAAACGATAGTCTTGCTTTTGAGGTTGGGACCCGTTAATATACCCACCCTTGTATATGTTATGTTAGAAAATTTATCATATAATTTTCTTCTTGGTAGACCATGGATTCATGCTATGGGTGTAGTCCTGTCTACCTTGCATAAATCTATTAAGTTCATTTGCAATAATTGAGTAGTTACAGTCAAGGCTAACCCTGAGGCTATACACTCATGTGAGATGGTAGCTACTAGTCAGGATTTGATTGTGCCTACTCTTATCCCTTCAGTATCTTCCAATGTGTCAATGTTTACTTCAGCAGTACCTACTACAAAGGATACTCTTGAGATAGATGTCCCTAAAGAAGATCCTTCTAAAGCAAGAAATCTTAAATCTATTCCTTCCACCTCTTCTCAAGAAAATGTGTCTTGGTGATGATTGGGGTTCTCTAGACTTTACAAAATCCTTCATTGGAGAATGTAAAGTCACCTTGATCCACTTAAGCCTTCTAATAACATTATTCAAACCTGCTATCAAAGATGATTATTCTTCTGTATCGCGAGATAATGTGAGCAATAGTTGTAATGTCCTTAATGTTGATCCTCCTCCTTCTAAGGAAGGTGATCACACTTCTATTAAAGAGGCTAATGTTGGTAGTCCTATCAAGGAGGTTGGTGGTGATCCCATAGAAGAGTATAATCCCCATTGTTGGAATAATGCTCTCTATGAAGATCCTCCTCCTTGAGATTTGCAAACACGTTATGGCCCTAGCTTTAAACTTATTCCTAAATATGGATATGGGCATAAAGGTTGTGGGTGCAATGAACAAGGCATTTAGGTCCCTATAGAATGTGTGCCTCGTAGATGTAATTTGGGGCTTGGCTACTCGAATGAACTTGATATGAATGGAAACCACAATTGAATGGTGACATGACCTCTGCTAAACCTCGTTCTCTTGCATTGATTCATCCGATGTTTTCTTCTATCTTCATGTCTTCTTCTTGTGAGCAGTCGAGTCTTTCTTCACAAGAGAAGAGTTTGCTTCTTGATCCTCATTCTTTATATGAGTAAGAGCATATTTTTTTGACACTTTTAAAAGACCACTTGATTACTCTTCTTTCTCCTACACGTAAGAAATATCATAAGTATGATAAAGAAAAAACATTCTTTTTGTGTGTACCATCAAGTGCTTGGCCATTCCACTAGTGAATGTAAGGCCTTGAAGGATAAAAAAAAAAACTTCATGATTCAGGTTCCATCACTCATTTTCTTGTTGATGCACTTGCCTCTTCTTCAAATGACAAGTGATATTGAGGTCTACCTCTATCCTATATGTTCTAAGTATCTTGCATGGTTCTCCTCCCCTATATGTTGGGGGTAGTGATAACTTGTTTTCGAGATGTGCATCATTCTAAGGATCCCCTCTCTTCTCCCTATCTTTCAATTGGTGTGTTCCTTTGAATGGGCCCCTTTGTGTCTTGAAGGGTTCCCTACTGAAGGAACCCCCTTTGAAAGTTTCTCCTTCGAATGAACCCATTTGTGTCTAGCTTGGGAGAAGCCTAACTAGACCTCACTTTTCAAATAGTGCATCCCTTGAGTGGACTCCTTTTCTTTTGAAGGGTTCCTAAGGGACCCCTTTGAAAGCTTTTCAATTTTTTGACTATCTACTTGTTTTCCTACGTGGCTACCCTTTTGTTTTCTAACATGTTTTATCTGTGGATTAACATGTTGCTTTGCAGGTGCACCTATGAAGCTACTTTCTAGTTTGACTCTATATAGTCCCCTTACATTGGGCTTCCTTCATGAGAGATTACTTAGGGGAACATCTTCTTTGTAGGTTTGAGGGCCTATGAAGTGCTTGCATCCTATAGGATTTTTCCATCGTTGGTCTAGATATGGGCCTTCGGTGTACTTTGTTCAACTTTGTAGTTTTGTGGAGCTATGGAGCCCTTTTTTTCTAACTTCCTCTGGAGAGAGTACCTGTGAAGCCATCTCTCTTGAAATTTTCATTCCTTTCTCTCTTAAATTCTTCACTTTCTTCTCTTCTCAATTGTGTATATCGGATCAAAGATCTGTATCTTCTTCATCCTGAGTGTATGCTCTTTCTCTCTTCGATATTGGTTGCTTCCTTGATTTTTGGGTGCATTCTCCTCTAGAAGAAACCAATCCTTAAATTATTCTCTTAGTTTTAGAATTCATCTATATGTTATTGTTTTTAATTTGTGGATGACGCATAATACTGAGACAACCCTTCTACATTGAGGTCACTTTCACTTTTCTAACTCAAATCCTTTAGTTTTTTATGTGTTCCTATGTGTATGTGGTTTTAAATGTTCTAACCCCATGATGTAGTGGATTTTTATGTTCTAACGTTATTGTCTTGTGCAGGTCTTTCTTGTCTAATGCAATTGTTTTAGTAGTTTTTCATCCTAAGGGCATGCTTCCTTGGTTTGAAGAGTTTTCTGCTTCCTCTATAGTATCCTTTTAGCATCAAAATGTTATTTATGTTTAGTAGATTTCCTTTAGCATGCATATTAGTGTAGATTCATATGCCCACTAAAGTGGGGGAAAAATGTAACGTCATAAAATTCCACCCCTTGCAATTTCACATACATTATTGTATCTGCTTTAGTGTCCACTCCCTTAGCATTTACGTAGGCTCATTTTAGCCCTTGCATCAACATTTTTCCTC
>VDFB02038015.1:0-15686 GCA_007258455.2 Sequoia sempervirens | reverse complement strand
ACTTTACTCATTCTCCCACTTTCTTCCTAAGTCTCCTTCCACAGCCTTGCTCACTCATTCAAATTTAGAAAGTAAGTTATGGCATGAGTGGTTTGAACATCTCAATTATCTTTATCTTCAATAGCTTAGCTCCAAGGAAATGGTTACAGGGCTCCCTCAAATCAGCTTTTCAGAAGGTGTATGTTTAGGTTGTTCCATGGGTAAGCATCCTAAAGAGAAGTTTGACAAAGGTAAGTCTTGGAGAGCTTTGGAAGTTCTTCAATTGGTTCACAATGATGTAGCAGGTCCATTTCCAGTGCCATCATTTAGCAAGTCCCACTATGTCCTCACCTTCATTGATGACTACTCCCGCTTCACATGGGTCTACTTTCTTGTTCACAAGAGTGAAGTGTTTGATAGATTTATAGCCTTCAAGGCTCATGTTGAGAAGCAATAAAGGAAGCAAGTCAAGATTCTTCACACTAACAATGGAAGGGAATATGTGAAAAATAGACTTGGGGAATTTTGTACTCTTGAGGGGATTGATCTTCAGCATTTAGTTGCCTACACTCCATAGTAGAATGGTGTTGTTGAAAGGAAGAATAGGACCCTTAAGGAGATGGCTAGATGCATGATTCATGCTCGTTCTCTTGGTCCTCAATTTTGGGCAGAAGATATCAGTTGTGCCACACACATCCAAAATCGGGTTCCCCATAAGGCTTTGAAGTGTATGACTCCTTTTGAGGCTTGGTGTGGTAGAAAACCGGTTGTGAGACACTTCTGAGTTTTTGGTTGTCTAGCTTGGGCATGCATACCTCCAGAGAAGTGCAAGGCATTGGAACCTCAGAGTAGGCCTTGCATCTTTGTTGGATATCCTAAAGGTGTTAAGGCATATAGACTTTTGGATCCAGAGACACATGAGCTATTCACGAGAGGAGTGTTCACTTTGAGGAAAGCTCTCCTAGCTTGGCCTCTAATCCTCCTCTTCCTTCCTTCATAGTGGAAAGTGATGATAGTGACTCAGATGATGATTCTTCCTCAACTCCGACTTGTCGGATTACACCCTCGCAGGGTCCACTTGCAGTTGAGGAGCCGCGTCCTTCATCTCCTACTAGACCTCCTTGGGCTCGACAAACTCTTGAGTTAGCAGGTTCTCTTGTTAGGGATCCTTTAGATACTCGAAGGACTCGGTCACAACATTAGGATTTTTCACATGCTTTTATTGCTAGTGCTTTCGATCCACAGTCCTTCAAGGAAGCATCAGGTGTTCTTGAGTGGGATTTAGCAATGGAGGAAGAGTATAGTTCCTTGATGAGGAACCACACATGGGATTTAGTTCCACTACCTAAGGGGAGAAAGATGGTTCGATGTAAGTGGATCTATTAGACCAAGTATGTAGCTGATGGAAGTGTGGATAAATACAAGGCTCGACTTGTGGCAAAAGGTTTCTCATAGGTTCCAGGTGTTGATTATACAAAGACTTTTGCACTCGTTGCTAAGATGAACTACATTCGCTTGACACTTGCTCTTGATGTAGCTCATGGTTGGGTTATACATCAGATGGATGTGAAGAGTGCATTTCTTCACGGGGATCTTCATGAGAAGATTTACATGGAGCAGCCGTAGGGATTCATACAAGATTCTTCTTTGGTTTGCAAATTGAGGAAGTCTATCTATGGCCTCAAACAGGCCCCTAGGGCTTGGTATGCCAAGATGGATTCCTTTCTTCTCTCATTAGAATTCACCAGGGGTCATTCAGATCCGAATGTCTACATTTTGCGACAAGATGACTCTCATTTGCTACTTGTGCTCTATGTTGATGACTTGATCATTACAGGGAGTACCTCATCCATCATTGGTAGTGTCAAATCTGCTTTGCCAAACAGATTTGCTATGATTGACTTGGGCCTTTTGCACTATTTTCTTGGGATTGAGATCACAAAGTCAGCTTCTAGGATCTCTCTTTCTCAACCCAAGTATGCTCTTGATCTTCTAGCTCGGTTTCACATGGCTGATTGTAAGCCTGCTCCGACTCCCTTTCTTTCAGGAGTCAAGCTTGAGGCTAAGTGTTCTACTCCACTTGTTGATGCCACTTTGTATCGTCAACTTGTTGGGAGTCTCATCTACTTGACTCACACATGCCCTGATATCTCCTTTGAAGTTGGCATGGTTTCATGCTTTATGCAGGAACGGCATGAGCTTCATTGGAAAGCAGCCAAATGCATCTTGCATTACATATAGGGTACACATCATCATGGGATTCACTATGCAGCAAGTACAGGACTTACCTTGGTGGGATATACAAATTCTGATTGGGCTGGTGATCTTGGTGATCGTAAGTCCACTTCTAGCTACAACTTTCATCTTGGTTCTGGCCCCATTTGTTGGCAGAGTAAGAAGCAACATGCTATTGCTCTTTCTTCGATTGAGGTTGAGTATCGAGGGGCTGTTAATGCCGCTACTGAGGCTATTTGGCTTCAAAATATTCTTATTGAGTTTGGCTTCACTATTCCACATCCTATAGTCATTCATTGTGACAATCAAAGTGCCATCCAGATCTTGAAGAATCCGGTTCACCATTAGAGGACCAAACACATCGATATTCATATGCACTACATTAGGGAGTTGATATAGGAGCAGGTCATTGATTTGTTGTATTGTCCTACAACACAACAAGTTGTAGATATCTTCACCAAACCCTTCACTGAGAGTATATATCATCATTTGTGAGCTCTCTTGGGGGTGCGAGATGTTTCATCTGAGGAGGTCACTTGACCTTCTTCATTCTCTCTTTTGGGGGGGCCTTTTTCCTCACTCTTTTTGCATGCATTTTCTTGATTTGTTTCTCTCTTTTGGGGGGGAGTTTTTTCTCACTGGGTTTTCTCCCTTTCCCCGGTTGTGAGAGATTGCATTGCATTTGTACATGGGTACCTAACATGGCCTAGTTGTTGGGACCCATCTTGCATTGTTTTCTTTTGTGTACATTCTCCCTAAGTTGCACTTAAGGGGGGTTGTTGGTGTAATTACAAGTGTTGTACCTTGCCCTAGGTCATGATTACATCTTAGTTAAGTTTATTTAGGGACCACATAGTAGGTAGTTGGAGCATTTCCACTTTTGGTGGACTTATCATGTTATTACTTTATCACATCCACCTTTCATGGACATATCATGTGATTACCTCTCCGCCTTTTGTGGGCGATCCACCATTTGTGGTGATTATCACATTATCACTTTTCCACTTTAGGTGGAGTGATAGCTTTTCACAGTTGTTTCATGTCATAAGATTACGACACTTGTCATAATCTTATGCCCTTCTATGTACTCACCTTAGCTATATAACCAAGGGGTCTCCTATGTACTTTTGCTCATTATATTTTGCATCATTGGCAAAATACAGTTTATTCTTGTCATATTGTTTCTATCTCTTTTATGCTTGTGCTTTCTATTAGGCCTCTAGATCTTGGGTGGCTATCTTCATAGCCAATTCTTACAGTTATTTGTTCCAATGAGGGAAAATTTAGCCATTTCTAAAGGTCCTAAGGGGAAAAACATAAAACAAAACATTTTAAACAACAATTTTTGGAAGTGTTGCAAAGGTTTTGAATGTATGTGGACCAATTGTTATGTGCTTGGTATGGTTGATGGTGACACCCCTTGTCTTGGCATGCTTTATGAAAGCATGGACCATTGTAAGGAAGCTATTTAAAAAACACTAAATAATGTGGAAGTAGAGTACATGGAGATATGGGATATAGTTGATTGCAGATGGAAAATGATGCACACATTTTTACATGTAGTAACTTGCTAGTTGGAGCCTAAGCTATTTCAAATTGATAGACAAGGTGATTGTGAAACTATGGCAGGGCTTTTACAAGCAATTGATAGGTGAATCAGATCCAATAATTGCAACTTTAATCAGAGACCAATGTTGGAAATACAAAAGAGCAAAAGGGATGTTTGGAATGTTAGCAACCAAATATGAGATGGCATAAGTTGATGTACTTGGGTATGGATGGTGGATGACCTTTGGATCACAAGCTCACTACACTTTGCTATTCTAATATTGAGTTAGGGAGCAAGTTCATCAGCTTGTGAGAGGAATTGGAGTTGCTTTGATGACATCCATTCCAAAAAGAGGAACAAGTTGTCCGAAAAGTTGGGAGATCTTGTCTACATTCACAAGAATTTAAAATTGTTTATGAACAAATCAAAAAATGACTCCACATCTTCACAACAAATTTCAGAAGACATAGTAGTACTAGTTGTAGATGAGTTTGGTTTTTTTGCTGATGAATTGAGTAGTGATGATGAGGCTACATCATCTCAACCAATTGCTCTTGATGACCTGGAGCTTTTTTGAAGTTCTAGAGTTTGACTCTTGATTGTCCCTTTTTGACAAAAAAGCATCTTCACATTTGTGATTTCACATGTTTCTTATGGTTTAACTTTGATAAGTGTCATCTTTTTATAATGATTTCAAATCTATTTAGCAATGTTAAACTATTTTGATAATTTTGTGGATATATTACTTATATTTCTAAAAAAAATAAATTTATATAAAGCAAATTTAATCATCATTTTTTTTTTTGAAATTTTCCCCCTTGGCAAACTTCCTTTGAATTTTATTGTTACCGAACTTGAACTCGAACTAGGATGTTGTGACATAGGTTGCAATTCATCAATAGTTAGGGCAAGTTGAATCAATGGCACATGAAACTAGTATAGTTTTTGTAGAGCATCTCATTTGTCTTGAAGCATTAGAGTGAGAAGTCCAATTGAGTTGTAAACATAGTAAGTTGAAGGCGTGCCTTAGTAAGTGAGATGTGTGCGGGAGTCCTTGGCTTTAACTCAATGAAGGAGCAATACATGCAAGATAGAGATTTCAAGGAGGCATGGAGGATGGATTGATTAAGATGGCGAATATTTGTTGTAGGTGCATGTGGATTGATTAAGATGGTTAGAATATTTGTTGTAGGATGGAGTGCTAGTCAAAGGCACATAGCATAGTTACGAGACTCAGATTCGGCTCAGACTCAGCTAGGGTGACTTGACTCGGGACTTGGGGCAAACTCAACAAAATGAAAAAACCCTAGAAATTTAGAGATTTTTAAGGATTTAAAACTTATTTCAAGCACCCTTTATTAAATAAACCTTAAAGACACAATAATATCATTAAATAGAAGCAAATTTGATCACATACATAAGTATACATCAATCACATAAGTATAAAGAATGCAAATTGTAGCTGAGCTGTTGAAGAAAATAAAACACTTAGATATATAAATATAGTCAAATTTATACAAAACTCATGGAATATGAAATCCATGACATCCACAAATATGAAATATCAAAACAATAACTACAAGTCTATGGCTCAAAGGAGCCTGCATCCTCCCTAGGAAGGCGTCTAAGGTGGGTCTTGGATGATGTAGTAGTTGCAGCCATAGTCTCTACTTGTAACTCCATGCCACCCTCACCAACATCAGTTGTGCCTATGTTTGCTTGTGCTCTAGCCTCCTCTGCCATGGCTACAACCTCAGCCTCTCTATTTGCCTGGTCAACCCAATCAAGGTCCTCATCACTAACACAAGTATACATCGATCACAGAAGTATAAAGTTTAAACACAAATTGTAGTTGAGCTGCTAAAGGAAATAGCACACTTAGATATATAGTCAAAGACTCAAATGTATACAAAACTCATGGAATATAATTCTAAATGTTGTTGGTCATTCCTAGACCCAACTGTTGGATTATGAAGGACTTCCATTCTGATGTAGGAGATGTTTTGAAACAGGTCATGTGGTTGCAGCATGTCACATCAAAAGTAAATTAGTTAAAAAACAGGCTTCATGGTGGAAAGATGCCCTCTCAAAGCCCCTTCCACTTGGGCAGAAAGTAATTGATTCTTCTGCTGCTTCAATGGCTCTTTGAGCAAAATCAGATGTGAAGATGGACACTTTGAAGAGCACAAACGATTTACTGAGATGATTTAGTAGGATACAACCTACATGGAACACCCTAACCCTTTACAATTTTAGTAGGCACCTACCTACAATGAGCACCAACCCCTATTGCAAGGCACCAAACCTTGACTTGATGGATGAATCAAATGACTTCAATCAGATCTGCACTCTCCCAATCCTCCAATCTGCTTTTGTGATGAAAATTCTCACTCAGCCCACACAAGAAGATGGGTTTCTGATTTGCACCACTTGAAACTTTTCAACCGCAACTTCAAGGCCAACCCAAAAGACAAATATATACTTTGTTGAAACATTGCAACTCTTAATAGAGATCACATCTTGACTAATCACACCACTTTGTTTGTGTGTATTAGTTTTAATGTTCTTTTCAGTTTTTTAATACTTCTTTAAACAACCATCTTGCAGCCGCCTGTAGGTTATTAACAAATGCAATTTTCTGAAGCACACGTCTCTTCAAAAAATACGCCCTTTCAAATTTCTAAGATTGCACCTCTTAAACTATATTCACATTAGACTTTCTTAATCATGTCTTTTCTTAAATGCGTTCTTTTTTTAAAACACATCCTTTCGATTTTTATTAGATGCTGCATCCCTTTAAAAACACATCCTTTCGATTTTGATCAGATGCATCTGTTCTCTTTAGACCTATCGACCACAGCCACCTACAACAGATCACACCTTATCATTGGATTCGCATCGCTTCAAGAGTGATTAGTTGGCAATAATTAAATTTTGTAAAACACGTGTTGATCATCTTTGATACATTTTGTAAAGCACATCTTCTAACATCTTTAGCAGCCGCTTTTAACAAATATATCGACTCTTATCAATAAGATTTTTAAATCTGATTCAAATCTGAGTATGAATGAAGTTCAAATCTGGATATGAATAAAGTCGACAATAAAGAAAGATCTGAAGATAACCAAATCTGATGATTATCTGGAGTAAGTTTTCCATGATCATCCTTGATCAAATCAATCTCACAATGTTGCCTTTTCACCAACAAGTGTAGATCTTCAATGATTATCTTGGAATAAACCTTGCATGATTTTATCCTTTGACATCAATGACAATATGTCTAACACACTCTTCAACAAGATGAGAAAAAGCGCCCTCCACTTGGACTGAAATCTGCTTCATTTGTGGCTCTAGCAGCAAAATTTGGTGTGAAGTTTGTTCCACAAGATCAGAAATCAAACAAGTTTAGGGCTCATGAGGAAGTTGTGGAACAAAAGAATCACATAGAGGATTGGAATCTGGACATTCCATCAAGTAAAACTTCATCTTCTGAGATGGATTCTATGGACAACCTATTGGACACTTGTGCAGAAACGTAAGAAACCTTATTTCAAAATGTCTCTGGCACCTGCCTTTTGCTCCCCTGTTTGCATTGAAGGGGATTAGTTTGTAGCCTTTAAGGCATTTGCTCTGTTCGATGCCAGATGATGTTGCCTGGCTTTTCTTTTGTATTTTCCTTTTATATATTAATATATTATATATAGGCATTACGCCTTTTGCCTAAAATAAAAAAATATTAATAATATATTATTATTAATTTATTATACAATCTATAATATAATATACATTATTATGTATATTATTAATAATCTAATACTATTAGTCTATTATTATAATAATCTATACTATTAATAATATTATATAACCTAAAAAATCAATGTAGAGAAACGTTGCCTGTGAATGGTTGAAAAAAGTGTAAAAACCTTAAAAATGTTGGAAAAAATGTAGCTGCATAGCAGTGTTCCACGGGCCTGGGGGACGGGGAAACGGGGGGACGGGGAAACGCGTTTCGGAGACGGGGGGACAAAGGGCCTTAGTTTGGGGACGGCGGGGGGACGGCGGCGGGGGGGTGGCGGGGGGGTGGCGCTGATATAGTTATACATATACTTATAGTACTTGAAAAACTAGTTTTGAAAAGATGTATAATAGTATAGTAGTATAAGAATTACATTTCAAATGAAACTATAGGAAATTAGTAAATTTATAACATGGCAAAATTTGAAATACTAAATCTAAATACGAAGATATTTGAATTGTCAAATTGGAGATTTCTATTATATCGCCAAAGGCCCTAATATGAATAACATTGATGATATGACAAAGTCTATAAAGATGATTAATTGATTACATGATTCATCATTAGTTCATTACAATAAGTAGCATTACAAGATGAAAACTGAAAAGACAAAATGCCAAAATGTCGAAACTCAAAATGTAGTGAATGGAGGCCTCTAATCATCTCCAAACTCCCCATCACTGGAACTGCTGGACTCCACATGGTCAAGATCCCTCAAGCTCACACCAACCAGCCCTGCATCTGAAGTGGTAGGATCATCCTCATCAATCTGTGAAGGCTCCTCTGGCTCCACATCCCATTGTGCCGCTGGACTCTCCTTGTACACAATTGTCTTGCGGTCCATGATACATGAAAAGCAGCATTATTAGCGATGCAGAAGCTGTGGAGACGATTCTCGTGGGATGGTGGTTGGTTTGGACAGTCAAGACAAGCCTGTGTTCAGGCAATCGTCAGTGTCAGTCAGTGATTTCAGTCATCTCAATCCGTTTCAGATCTGTCAATAGTTATCAAGTGTCGTTATGAGAGGCAGCGTCCCCGTGGTTCACTGCTGCATAGAGAAATGATGGTCAATATGCGCCTTGGTGATGGTCAATACACACGCTTAGCAATGATGCTCCACACTTAGGTAGAAATGACGTGGTGGCTCAGCGAAATGAAACACGACAGTGGCAGATTTTATGTTTTTTTTCTTTTTCTTTTTTGTGAGGTAAATCGTGTGGAATCAGTCCAAAAACTCCAATTCATGCTTTGAAACGCTTGGAGTTGACACACTGTTGACAGAATTGTTTCGGGGGCACAAATTCTAACTCCTGTTGGTACCCACAGCGATTTGAACCCGATTCTGACTCTGAATCATTTCGTTTCCGTGTACGGTGGCAGATACCCAGCGATTTGGCTACCTAGCTTTTAAATCTATTTTTTGTTCTCTAAAGGTAATCACTCCACTTCATTATCATCACTACATTTTATCTTTTTAGTCACTCTCTTTACCTTATGTGATTGCTGCTTTATCAAAGCTAAATTAGATCGCTGCTTTTCCATTTTTTTTGGTCTTATTCCTATTTTGTCTCATTTGGTTGTCTTCTATAGATTTCTGTTGTCCTTTATTTTGTTTTTCAATTGCTGCTATATAGATTAATCGCTGCTATTTAGAACAAAATTAATCATTGCACATTATTTGATTATGATCGATGCTTCTTCTTATTGTTACCATACTCCTCTAATAATAATAACTGCCAGTATATATGATTTCAAATTAATTGCATTTTTCTTCCATATTCAGCCACTATTATAATAATTGTTTAAATCTGTAATTTAAACAATACAATTAATCTCTTCAACATAATGATAGTTGAATATGATGGGAACATTGATCTTGAGGGTTAGGGCCAAAATGGAGTGATAACTGACTTATAGTCTTTGATCAATAAATGATTTCCTTCTTGCACATTTGGCATCAATGATAACACATGCTTCAATGGATTCTTCAATACCTTTGAATCCTTATACCGTCCAAGCACCTTCTTGACATCAATGACATGTCTATGTAACTTTGACATCAATGACAATATTTCTAACAATCTCCTATACACCTTTAACATCAATGACAATATTTCCAACACAATATGTATTGATCTTGAAGATTCTTACCCTCTCTTAAATATTTCTTAATGCACAATACAAATAAAATATGTTTGAACATGTTTCTTACTATTTTATTGCATACTTCTCTGGTTACGATACAAAGAAATTTCATTGACAGTAGCTTCAGATTGTCTGTAGAGGCTTGACCTAGTGGTAAATGTGATCCTCACCATTTTAGGTAACCATTTACAAGTGGGGTTCTACTCATAAGATGCTTTAGTGGAAAGTGGGACTCTTAATGGCAAGATGCCTCAGTAGGGAAGGGGACTCTTACCATCAAGATAACCTAGTGGTAGTAATGTTGAAATTGACTTGGTTGAGTAGTGCTTTAGTATTGAATTTACAAAAATTGATCATTATGAGTTCATATTGATTGTTGGCGTGGCTTGCATGGAGAGGGTTCACCAATCAAATAATCAAATTCATATAGATTTTAGTGCTCCAAAATCATTATATTGATAGACCTCATACTTAAGGAATTCTGAAATTGGTGTAGCAACTAGTTTTCCACTAATCACTTAGTTGCAGATAAGCATTGGAATGCTCAACTACAAGAAAAAAACTTAAAAAGAGTTCTTTTTTTTAATTGATAAAAGGGAAATTAGGGTCCTCTACCCATTATATTAACTTAAAAATATATTACATTGAGATTTAGTTTAAAAAAAACAGCTATGAGATTGGCAGTAACATGTCAAAAAAACCTACAGATCGTCAACCTTACAAATTTTTAAAAGAGTGGGGAGGAGCTACTACTCTAGCAGTATGCTCTCAACCTAGAAAATAACAGAGCATAAAGACAGACAAAGAAAAATGGCTCATGGGCTCATACACCTGACAGCCCAGCTCCTTCTGGACCTGCAGACAAATCAGCAGCCATTCCTTTCTTCACTTCATCTGGCAGCTCTGCAGTTTTTTCTAGAGCCTTGGGGGCCATGCTTGCTTTTGCTATACTCTCTCTGTCTTGTCATGGAGAGCAGATGCCAGCAATAGAATTAAACAAGAGCGGGGAATGTTAGATTGGATTTATGGATCCCAAAGGGATGCCTAATTCCTTTATACCCATCCATTCCATTGATTAATGTCATCCTCCACAATGATATTTTCTTCACAGTCAATGGCATAGTTTGATAAGAAATCCTGATTTGCTTCTTTGATAGCAATGTTAGAAGGAAAGGGATTCCATTGAATCTATCAACACTCATGCTTGGCACAGTGTGCTATTGATTTTCTAGTTTGGCAATTGTCTCTTACTGATGGCTATGGTAAATGTTCATTGAGTCTCCTTCTAAGCGGATATTTCTTATCCCACACATTGTAGCTATCTGAAGACCCAAGACCAGAGCTTGGGCTTGGAATTCATTGTTTGTTCGATCAACTAGCTTTTCTGAAGCTGCTCTTGTAAAGAAGCTCAACCAATCCCAGATTATGCAAGCAGCCCTGGATCTGCCAGGATTGCCTTTAATTGAGGATTTTCTATTCTAAGTAAATCATCTTAGGTCCTAAATGCACGGTATCATCTTTTGTTGATAGGCTTATTTTTCATTAAGTTGTATAAATTAAGTGTTTTTTCTATTTTTTTGCAAATTCCATAATGGGGTACCCTCCACCTTAGTTGCCATGATGGAGAGGTGTTTCTTTTGACAAATTAACCTGAGATTTGCACCTGACCTTGTCCATTGGACACACATTTGGCTTGGTTTGCCATTTCCAAAAAGTAAAGGAAAGAAAATATTATATGAATGTCCACAAGTGACCAAAATAGGTAAATGGAACTCGGAAATACCACTACAGAAAATAGCAAGAGGGAGCCAAATAGAGGCTTCGAAGAAACGGTAACCTAAAAGATTACTAAAAGCAAAACAAAAGCTGAAAGTCATTCCGATGAACAATAAGGATGGGTCAACTGTTAGAATATGCTCACATATAACACTATGCTTGTATTTTCTTAGTCATAATTAACCACACTCTAATCATATTTTTTAGTGGGTAATTATGTGGTGGTTGAGTGGGTGGTTAAAACTTAAACCATCTTGTGTTATGTATGTGCACTGATGTAATTGATTGAAATGCTGAAGTGAATGAATATGATGGTCGTGTTTATGAATTTTAACTTTTATGTGTATTGTGTTATAAATTATAATGGCTTCATCAGTTCATTGTATTCTGCTTCCTCCTCTCCAAGGTCTTGAGCTTATGAGTGTCTAATTGCCGACATCAACTCAGAGTGGGGAAACCCTAGTCCTGTCAGAAGAGCAAGTCTGTGAGACCACCAAGATGACTAAAAAAAATATCCAAGTGAAAGGACTAATTGCCAAAGAAATTAGAGCCGAGGATGCTAGAATGCTAGAATGGGGGAACTGAGTCTAATTTATGGTCGAGTTTGCCGAGATCAATGAGAATCTCTTCTGTTAAAAAAATGTATAAATGAGGCTTTTTTAATTTAGTGTCCCTTATGTGGCAATCTTTGGCTTAGTTTCCATGACATAAGGTTGTCTCTTCTGTCAAATTCATCTAGGATGTGCACCTAGCCTTATCCATTGTGGTAAATGGTACCAAGCAAATTAAATGTGGTAGTTTACTCATACCTTGTGAGTTGGATATGGTAGTTCTTATTTCAATACTTTACTGTGTCTTTTGGGGATTTAAACCTCAAGCTCAGTTGTGGAAGCCCCAATGCTTTCACTGCTTGAGCTGATCCCATTCCAGAAAAATAAATTAGATTTTATGGATTAGATATATATGTTCTTTTGCTTTACTTGGTGGCTATGATTCTGATAGTGTTTCAAACCTATGGTTACTTCTATATTGCTGTGATTATTAACCTTGAATTTCTGGTTTATGGGCAGCTGATAACATTATGATAATTTGATTCTCATGCCATCTTGCTACTTTGCTAATCCTTTATTCTATTCTTCAGGATTTCTGAATTCCCACTATTCTGTTTCCAGGGACCCAGCATATTGGCTTGACTTCCTATTTTTGCTGTCAGTTCCTTTCACATTAACATGCTTTCCCCTTTCTGGCTTAGTACTTGTTAGATCCTGACTTCATCGTAGATTTTTACTTAACGGGAATTGAAGGAGCATTTTGTTTACCATCAGATTTAGTTTCAACAAAAGCTCCTTTGACATGGTCTTCAGCAGTACTACCAAATAACTAGGTGCCATTGGAATATTAACGTTCTTTCTAGAAAATTTTTGGAGTCTCCTATCATAATCCTTCTCTATTTTTCTGATTGTTACTTCAAAATCTCAAATGGGCCTCGATTTGCTGTTCTCCTTCTGTGGATTACAGAGATCACACACCATGACAGACAATATGCTACAAACTCAAAACAAGAAACTGTAAACACACTGAAATTCAATTTGATATTCTGAAAAGGCTAAGAAAAACATAAATACTCATAAGGGTTTTCAACTGGACACTCCTTGCAGAGAGATTAAAATAAGGCCGCAGGACTAAAATGATCTTACCAAACCAAGTCTTGGAGTAAAATAGCTAAACAGCTTACAAAATTGTGCAGACAGGAAACAACTCTTTCATATACAGCATCTATTGTATGCCTTTTCAAGTTACTGCCTACAATCCCTGAGCTCCCACTATGAAACCATAAAAGAATATTGGAGGAAACTGAAGCATCTTTTGAATACCACTAGAGGAAGGTGTTGGAAATGTTGTCATTGATGTCAAGATGGAATTTCTTGTTCAGAGGAATTCGTTGTCCGAGATTGTTGGATTATTGTTGTCATTGATGTCAAGGTGAGAAGAGCATGATGGCAACATAATGCTGGTCCAAGAAGATTGCCATTTGTGAGAAGAGCATAATGTCAATAGAAGAAATTGTATGATGGGCAAAGGCCAAAGGCCACTAATCGATGTTCGAAGACCAAGTAAAATCTAGATTTGCCTCAGCCTGCAAATTTCCATGAATAAACCTCTCTTGCATTTATCTTCACCTAACATATTTACGATGTATTCCTGCCCTAATGATATGATTGAGTGTAGCAAATGAGTAATAAATTCTCATTTGTTGAGGCATCTTTCATGATCTAGATATTAATGTCGGGCTAGGAAAACTCATCAACACTCTCATTAGCAAGGTAGTCTACAACTTTAGTTATATCCTTCTGGATAGACATGAAAAATATTAATTGAAGGAGCACAAATGAATGATGGGTTGCAAATGCCTGTTCTGTTACTGTCCCTGCACAAGACAACTGAGGGAAATTCAAAGGAGTTTCAGTGACCTTGAAGCATGGAAGGAATACCTGCCAGTATGGTCATTCAGGTCCAAGGCCTGAAGCTACCACTAGAAATCCTATTCAGGGCTTGTGGCTAAGGGATTGGCATAAAACACAGAAGTTAGCTTGAAAACTTTATTTATCTACACAAATCCATTTGACTGATGTTGTAATGAGGAATTATCTCACAAAGATTGTAATACACTTTTTTTCAAAGATGTGATCTTTACCACCAGTTTGCACAAATTGATTATCCATATTTATTAACATACAAGAACCGTTTCCTGATAAAGCTGAGAGATTACTTTTCTAAAAAAATTAGTTCAGTTTTAAAATCGTCTGTTCAGGATAATTTTGGTTGACTGATACTGTTTCACATTGACCAGGGATTATCACACAACTAGAGTCACTTTTACCAAAAAATGTGATAAATGGCCTCAAGTATAAAGTTACTTGCGAATAAGATCAAATTGCTCTAAAATAGAGATAAAAGACTAGAATTCAGGGTGAAGATCATTTGGGCTCCCCAACCTACCCAACCCACATTTCAATCCTACACCCCTATCCTTCCCTTGGGGGCATCAAATAAAATGCTAAAATAGCAAAATTTTGGCTTATGTTATTTTTATTTTTGGTTTGTGAGGCTACATTAAAAATTGTTTTTTGTTTTGTTTCATTGGTTTTGATATTATTTTGTTATCTGGCTTCTTGTTAAATGTAGTATATCCAGATGCATCCTTTTTACTTCTCATTTTTCCTGAATGAAATGTAATTATATCTTCGGGTGGTTGTTATTAAGCAAATATAATTATTTACTTTTTCTAGCTACAATTGTCGTTTTTGGCTTCTTTAGAACAAAAGAAAATTCATTACAGCATATTTTAGAAATTTGAGTCAAGAAACTTTTTTAAAGACCTTTCATGATTTTATCAATTTCTGCAGGTGCAAGAGTGATTATTAGTGACACTCAGGGAAGGGCTCAGTTAAATGTAAACAAGCAAAACTATCCAGGTGTTATTAATGGTGATTTGCCTGATAAAGTAGAATTAGAAAAGCTAATACAGGGATATTCTATACAGCTTGTCAGCTTTAGAGATGAGCCCGACTTCTATCTTGCTGTTCTAAAGGTTTCTTAGGGTGAAAATTCTAGAGCATGACCTCTTGTACTTGTTTTTGCCGGGATGATGTTTTTGTCTAAAGGATGGAGAGGATTTAGGACTTGTTTTATTCCAAAGCTTGAAGAGGTCCAAATTTTCAATTGAACATTAGGCTTTGAACAAATGTTGTGCTTGGTCCATTTGTATCTTTTACTGAAGCTCATTAATCAGCAACCAAAAACTTAAAGCGGAGAAGGATTGTTGTTTTATCTATGTATTTAAAAATGTCTAGGAATTGCTGGATATAAACCTTTCAAAAGACCCAGAAAAGTGATTGGAAAGATGGATGTTTGTACATACATGCTACTTTAAATATGCATAGAATATTCTACATAAGATTTGAACAATTCTCTGAGAGTTGTTTGAAACATAAGATTTCAACTTGGCCAGTTTAGTAGAGATCAGGTCCACCGCAAGATATTTCTCAGGACAGAATATTGTTTAAGAAAACTCCTCAAGAGATGGGTAACTTGAGCTCATACTAAAACCTGGAAAACTTGGGTTTATCAAAAACAAGATTGATATGTTCAATTTTACAACATATTTGCATGTTTTAAAGCTTTCAAATTTTGTATGATAATGAG
>VDFB02038014.1:0-19358 GCA_007258455.2 Sequoia sempervirens | reverse complement strand
TGTTGCAGAGAAGGTGATTGAGAGCGAGGAGGATTATATGTGTGCAGTCTGCTTGAGCTCTTTCGAAGAAGATGACGAAATCCGAGAGCTGTGCAATTGCTGGCACATATTTCATAGGAATTGTTTGGATAAATGGATTGATAACTATCACGATACCTGCCCTTCCTGTAGATGTCCTCTGCTTCCACCGCCTCAAAGTGTTGATCGAGATGAACTGCTTTGAAAATTATCTCCTCAAGGTTAGAATGTTTTATTTCTGAGCTTTTTACATGATGAATTTTAAGTTTGGAGTTGCTAGAACGAAATCTTGAAATTCTAAGACTGCATTTAAGAGTGTGGGTCGATCGGGTCTGTCATACAACTGAATCTCATTCAGATAGTATATTCGACAGTTACGTACAGATCGTATGTTTTTCTTCCATCTTATTTTTCATTGCAGTTACTACTGCTTGGGAGTCCATAGAGAATTTTAATATAATTTCATTTCTTTTAAAAAAACTGAAAACAAAAAATTAAATCTACTCTTAATTGTAAAAATATATTTTGTTGATTAAATTAGAATTTCCCGTTTCTCGATTAGAAATGTTTCCGACCAATCGTACAGTCCGTTTGTTTCATGCTTTTATTTATTGAAAGAGAACTTTTGGGTGTCAACAAAACAAATCATTTTTTCATCGCTTTGGAAAAATGATAGTATGCAACGTTGATCGTAAAATAAGAAATTATGTTTTGTCACATGTAAGGGAATAAATGCGTTTTCACATGTAAAAAGATTTAAAATGGTATATTTTTCTATTGTCACTTTCACATGATGCTATTTTGATTTAAAAGTAAGGAGTCATAAAACTTTAATATTTAAAAAGAAAAGGCGGTTTTCCATTTTCTAATAATCGCATTTGATAAGATATTTATACTATTTTGAATATTTTTTATTAGTAAAAATAAGATAATTATTATATTTTTGAATGTGAATAAAATTGTAATTATTTTACGTGTAAAAACATATAAGTGTATTGTCATTTTCATGTGATGGTATTTTGATTTAAAATTAATTATGGTGTTTTGATATTAAAAAACAAAGAGTGGTTTCTCATTTTATAAGGGAATAAACGTAAATAGAATATTTCTTATGTAAATAATGTGGATTATTTTAAACCTTTTCAATTAATTTTATATTAGTAAAGTAAGATAATTATTATATTTTTTAATATGAATGAAATTGTAATTTTTCACTTGTAAAAAAATGAAAAATGATATAATTGTATATTATCATTTTTATATGATGGAAATTTGGATTTAAAAGGAATCACGGTACTTTGATATTAAAGAAGAAAGAGTGATCTCCCACTTGGAAAGGGAATAAATGTATATTGAATATTTCTTGTGTAAAATAAGGCATTAGGAAAATTCATTGCCAACAATTCACCGCGAGAAAATTCACCACCATGACAAATTCACCTCAACGAAAAATTCACCACCAACAATTAACTGCCAAATTGTTTGTGGTGAATTTTCCTAGAGGGGTAAAATAATGTGTGGTTTTGAAAAGGAAAAAATAGGTTTTACAGGGGACCTGAAACCACGAAGTTCAAACAAACAAAGATAAGCATAAAAAGTACCAACAACTGACCAGCTGTCCCAAAAAGGAAACGACAGCAACAAAAGACAGCAGGGTCCAAAAAAAGGACCACCCAAAAAAACCAGAAAACCAAACACCAAGTTACTCCAAATTATTCAGTAACTCCTCAGCTTCTTTTTCAACATTCTGCATATCCTGTAACCCCTGCCTAAGGATTTGAACCGTGTGTGAAGAAGTCAGGGTTTTCCTTTTTATGTTTGCTCTGGTACGAGTCGAAATACCTTCACCGGCCGATTTGCTGCCGCCTCTGTTCACATCCAAATCCACCACCAGCGAACCCTTTTGACTTTTTTCAAGCTTTTCCACCATCGCATTTATGATGATTGTATTATGCCTTGCAATTTTGTGGTTGTTTGCAACAGTGGCCCTTATGTTTTGTCCAATCTTGAACATATTACATTCAATACTTGTCAATCTATCCTCCTGTAGTTGCTGTCTTTTCCTCGGTAAAGGAATTTCCTGTTCCTCACTAACTCTTCTGTCCCAACTGATCTTCTGCTCCAGTTCCATAACCTTATTATTGAGAATAGTAATATGGCCTTTCAAATCACAAACTTCTTTCTGGGTCCATTTGAGAATGGTAAAAAGACCCTCTGTACTTTTTTCCACAACACTAACCATTTCCTCAGGCTTGAGCATTTTCAGGGCAGAATTAATTTCATCCTGAATAGGGGGTTCAAAATGGTCATTCCCAACTTGTCCAGAAGCAGGGGCACTAGGGGCCGAATCCTTACTAACCAAGGGCTTCTCAGAGATGATCTCCATAGAATTTCCAGAGTACGAAACAAGTTTCATAACAGGGTTACCTTTAAAACCAGGGGACAAACCCGGAGTGGGGCACCCAGGAGACGGCTGGGGGTTAAGACAATGCAGAGGAGCCAGATCCGGACTAGGGTCCTTAGGCAGCGGATGTCGTTTAGGATAAGACAATGGGGCAGGAACTTTTAGATTTTTCCGACCGGACAAAGACAGGGGAGCAAAGGTATCAAGGCCAACAAGAGCACAAGCAGGGGGGGCCCGGGGCTCAATTTCCTTACTACTTTCAGTTTCCTCATCATCCAACTCTTCAATATCTATAGTTTTAGGCAGTGCAGGAAGATTTTGAAAATGCTCAAAAATGAGCCTAACAAGACCAGGGTGGATAATAGCATTCCTCCTAGGGTTTCTTTCCACATCATCGAGACAATTCTTCAAAGAGGAAAATAAGTAGAAAGGCAGAGATATACGAACCTTATGACGGAAATGATTCAAAATGGAAAAGTGGTAACCATAGGCTCTGGTAAAGTGTCCATCAACCGTAATATATTCCATGATGACTCTTAAAACTTTCCTCCAAATAGATTTTATGGACTCCACATCAAAGTAACTGTTAGCAACCTTGACCATCTTCACTTTCTCCTTGTCTTTTTTGGGAAACTTGATAACCGCTTCATCAGAGAAACGTCGATCACGGTAGAATTTAACACCCTCAGTCGAGAGACCTGTTATTTCACCAATTAAGTCCTCACTCAGCTTAACATTCCTTCCAAACAACACGATCTCTCCATTTTTCCAATTTTTGACAAAATAGTCCAGCATCTCTTCATCCGTACCATGGAGCTTTTCCATATAAGGGACTAAACCTCCCTTTTCAATTCTTTCCCATGCTTTAGTATTCTTTCTATGCTCCTGGAAATTGCTCGGCTCCACGCGTTTCCTTTCTCCACCCATAGTCAGCCCACTGTAATACCACTCAGAACGGTTGCTTTGGGTCCCGTTTAGGCAATTTCTGTCGAACACCCAGAAAGCGTGCCGCAGACTCTTCTTGAAAAAGAAAGTGACGTCGGTCCCATCAAATCTAATGAAATCGATGTACTGGATCTTTATCCATTTCATCATGACTAAGATTGCCTTCTCTCCCATGCACTGAATCATAATAAATTAGCGCTTTCACTTCATTATGGAGGTTGTCATTCTTCCTCCACGTGTTCTCCCCACCTTTCTTAACCCCTTCGTTGGCGAAGAAATCCGCCACCATATTGGCTTCTCTATAGGCGTGTGACACTTTCACTTTTTCAAATTTCCTTAATAAAGCTTGCGTGTCTTCGATCCACTTTTTGATGGTCCACGAGGGGGGGTAAGTCCAAGAATACAATTTATTATATTCAAAGAATCGCCCTCCAACCACAGATTTTTTGTGTTGATCTTGACGGCTAGGCTGACAGCATGAAAAGCCCCAACAGCTTCCGCCACATGGTTAGTTTGAATTCCAATGTCCACAGCAAAAGCCGTAATAAAAGCCCCAGTGTTGTCCCTTAAAACACCCCCACTACCAGCTTTACCTAGGTTACCTTTGGCCGCACCATCAAAGTTGGCTTTAATCCAACCCAATGGCGGCATAGACCAGATAGCATTATCTCTCCCACAAACTCCAGATTTAAGAGTTTTTGTCCCACTTAAATTTGTATTCCACTTTTTGGCTGTAGCAACATCAAAGGGAGACCAAATAGCTTTCTCAAACATTTTTCCAGGAATTAAAGATAAAATTTTCTTTATTGCTCTTACAATTTTAGCATACACGTCCCCTTCCTTCATCTCTTTATCCCTAAAAACTCTATTGTTCCTTTCTTTCCAAATATTCTAAGAAACAAATGGAAAAATGAAAGACCATAACTTTCTCACAAACGGATTTTTTGAAGGAGCTTTCCATTGAATGAAGAATTCTTCAACAGAAGCAGGGAAGACCCACACCATCTCAAGAAGCCCCAATAATTTATCCCAAATATTCAACACATAAGGGCAATGGAGAAAAAGATGATTAACAGTCTCAGCTTCATTCCTGCACATAAAACACCTATTTGGTAATTGAATTCTTCTTTTACCGAGATTGTCCAAAGTAAGGATCTTATTCTGTAGCATTATCCAGTAGAAAATGTTGATTTTCGGGGTCAAATGATTAATCCAAGCCTTAGCCCAGAAAGGAGGAAGCTCCCTCGGACTGTCTAACAAAGAAGTGGCAGAGGCAACTGAAAATATACCAGACGGGTTATCTAACCAAACAACAAGATCCCCCACCTGGTGTTGAGCTGGTCTAAGGGCTCTGAAAGCCAACTGAATAGGACCCAGATCCGGACTGATGGTCATCAAATCAACCCAACCTCCATTCCTCCAGTAATCCTTAACCAAGACTCCAAATTCCTTTTTGCAATCATTCATCCATTTACTATAATTCTCTATGCTAATTAAAGGATCTTTAAATAGCCATCTATCTTCTCAGAATCTGACTAAATTTCCATTTCCAATCAACCATCCAGTTCCCATTTCTAAAAGCTTTCTTCCTTTACCCATATCATTCCAACACACAGACCCACAAGGTAAAGAAGAAGAGTTTAAAATTTCATTTAAAGACTCATAGTTATTGAAATATTTTGCTTTTAAGGTATCATGCCATTCTCCATTTAATGTAAGAGTTCTCCAAAGTTGTTTAGCAAGAAGGGACACATTTAAAACTTTAATTTTCCTTAAACCCAAGCCCCCCCTTGATTTGGGTCTACAGACCAAATCCCAACCAACAAGTGGCATTCTCCTTTTGTCCTCAACTCCAGACCATAGAAACCTTTTCTGAATTTTTTCAACGGCCTCAACATATTTGGCAGGGATTTTAAAAATACTGAGAGCATAAGTAGGAAGATTTTGCAAAGAAGCCTTTAGGAGCTGGACTTTTCCAGCTTGACTAAGAATAGCTCCTTTCCATCCTGATAACTTCTTGTTGAATTTTTCAACCAGAGAAATCCAGAAAGATTCCGGAGGTTTAGAGCAAGAGAGGTAAACCAAGATAAGTTGAAGGAAGAGACTCAACACGACATCCAAGAATTCGGGCCAGTTTAACTTGTCTATGCTCCGGAGTGTTGATGAAAAAGATTGAACTCTTAGCCCTGTTGACAACTTTCCTAGAAGTAGATTAATAAAGATTCAAGTTTTTTTTTAAAGTCTTAGCTTCAGTCACCGTAGATCTTCCCATAAGAATAGTATCATCAACAAATTGCTGGTGAGAGCAAATAAGAGGAGAAGAAGAAGGTCTTAAGCCAATAAGGGATCTTTGATCAATAAGATTTTTAATATTCCTACCTAAACTCTCAGCCAAAATGGTAAAAAGAATAGGAGAAATAGGGTCTCCCTGTCTGAGGCCTCTGGATGTCTGAAAAAACCTTGATGGTGATCCATTCACAATGACAGCAGAAGTTACTGTCGAAACAAGCTGGTTCACCAACTGAATGACTCTGTTATTAAAACCAAACTTATCCATAATTTTAAACAGGAAGGCCCAATCAACCCGATCATAGGCTTTTGAAATGTCAAGTTTAAGAATAAACCCTTCAGTTTTTGACATTATTAACGAATGTAAGTTCTCATGAACAGTAACAACAGAGTCCATAATGTACCTACCTGGCACAAAACCATTCTGTTGTGGGGCAATAATCTGGGGCAGCACAGAAAGCATTCTTGAGGTCAACACCTTTGAGATAATTTTGTAAATGGAATTACACAGGCTGATTGGCCGAAAAGCTTGAAACTCTGAAGCTCTAGGTTTTTTTGGAATAAGGACCACAAAAGTAGCATTCAGTTCTTTCAACAGACGTCTTGATCCAAAGAATTCCTTGACAGCGTTCACCACATCCGTTTCAACAATTTCCCAAAACACTTGGAAGAAGAATAAAGGAAAACCATCAGGTCCAGGAGCTTTGTTGCCATCAAAGGAAAAGACAGCTTTCCTTATTTCAGTTTTGGAGGGTATAGCAGTGATTAAGGAATTTTCATTATGACCAATCACTTGAGGTATTGCTTCAATCATAGAATCTTGAGCTTCAGTAACAATCTCTCCATTACTCGAAAGAAGGTTTCTAAAGAAAAGGACAACTTGTTCTCTAATATCATCTTCCTCCTCAAAACTAGTCCCATTAGAGACAATAAGATTGATTCTATTAGCAGCCCTGTGTTTAGAAGTAGTCAGATGAAAAAATCTGGAATTCCTGTCACCCTCAGTCAACCAGGACACCCTAGACCTTTGCCGCCAAAACACTTCCTCTTTAGCAATGATATCGTGCAGTTGAATAAGGAGTTCATTTTCCTTTTCTCTAAAATTGTCAATGTATCCCCATTTCTGGATTTTGACTTGAATCTCCTGAATTTTACCCTGGATTTCCATTTTAGAACCAAAAAGATTACCAAAAGCATCCTTTTTCCATCTTCGCACATTAGTTTTCACTTCCTTTAGTTTTTTAGCAACCCTAAACATAGCAGTGCCAGAGATATCAACATTCCACCATCTACGTATTTCCTCAAAAATTTGAGGATGAGAAAGCCAAAAAAATTTGAATCTGAAAGGTAAGTTCTTTTTCACCTTAGTAGGATCCACAATAAGATAGATGGGAAAGTGGTCAGATCCAACCCTTAACAAGGCTCTCAGAGCACAACAAAAGTTTATAAACCATTGACCTGAGACCAGGGCCCTATCAAGCCTCACTTGGATCAAGTCAGACCCAAACCTCCTATTAGACCAGGTGTAAGAAGCTCCTTGTAAATCTAAGTCAATCAAAGCATTGTTGTTTATGAAATCGGAAAGGCCGGATTTACTTTCCCAATTGATTTGAGATCCCCCAAATTTCTCATCATTCAGAAGGGGGTGTTGAAATCACCCATAACCAACCAGTTTTCATTAGCAAAACATCTTCGAAAACTTGATAACCCAAGCCAAAAAGAGTTTCTAGCCTTCTTACAATTCGGAGCATAAACATTAGATTGGATTCAACAAAAGTTGTCTCTAATGTGAGTAAATCTAGTGGCCACTACATTACCATTCTCCATTAAGGGCTCACCTTTAATAATTAACTTGTTCCAAAAAGTAACTATACCCCCCGAAGCACCCGCAGAACTATTACCATGAGCCCCACAGTGCTGAAAATTTTTAAGATTTTCTACTTTATCTTTAGGCATTTTAGATTCTTGAATAAGGAGAATATCGGGATTGTGGTCCCTAACAAAATTTTGCAAAACATCCTTTTTATGACGACTATTCAGCCCTCTTATATTCCAAGACATTATTTTCATTTCTTACCTGGAGATTGAAGTATCTCCGGAATTGTCATTTGGATACCATCCACAATATCCTGTAGGCTACCTTGCTCCCTTTGCCATTTTTCAGATTTTCTTCCCAAGCAGGGCTTGGACGTCCCACAATCGGCCTTGGCTCTAGTCCTTGTTACCACACCACTTGAAGTTTCCTTCATTCTCTTTTTTTCCTCCTTTTTTTCCTTTTTGGATTTTGAATGTGATATCACCTCCTCCCACTCAGTTTCATCTTGGCTTTCCATTTCTCTGCCTAGTTCCCCATCCTTCTCAGAATACAATCTCTGGTCCCAAGGGAGGGTATCCATTAAACCATTCTTGGGTTCTGAAGTATTATGCATTGGGGTTCTCAGATTCATGCTTTGACTATCAAAAGTATCCTTCACTACTTCCATATTGGCAATCTCCTGATCCTGACCCCCGTTGGAGCAAGGGTTAATACAAGGACAAAGGAAAAGGGTAGGAATTTCTATTTCCAAGGATAAACCCTTAATGGGTATATCCTCCAGCCCAGGGATATTCATACTTCCAGTCGACAATAAAGATAAAGACGGAACAAAACCCGAAACATCATTTCTGGATACATCATTCTTCAAAGAATCTCGGGCTTCCTTCTCAGAGGGAATACCTTCCCCACTTACCTCAAAAGGTGATACCAAATCTTTCGGATCCTTAGGAGCCTGAGAACAAGTGCCATCAAACCTAGGACAAGCTTCCTTGTTCAGGCCATTGTGGATCTCCTTCGAATCTTGAGGAAAGGTATTTCCCTCAGAGTTCTCCTTCACATTTGGAGCAGGCACATTCTTAACCTCCTCTGGCTTTTTTATCCAAACATTCTTGGTGCTGGCCGCTTTCTCTTTTTCATTTTTATTATTTAGCGGACATTTCTTTGCCCAATGCCCAGATTTTTGACATTTGAAACAAACAAAGGGTGTTGTTTCAAATTCAATAGCTTGCTTCCAAACTCCTAGCTTAGATTGGATGTCAATCGAAGACGGAAGATCAGCATTTTGTGAAACCCCGACACATATTCTAGCAAAGACCAAATGCTTTCTTGCCGCTGTCATTGAGTCAATGGACAGAAGTTCACCAAAAGAACTAGCAATCCCATTGAAGATATCAATGTTCCAGTACTCCAAAGGAAGACTAGGAAATCTAGCCCAAACTGGCACCATTTCAAAGATTGAATCAGATAGATCTACCCTAGAAGACCCTTTCTTCAGGGCCAAGGAGGACTTTCCGAGTACCCAAGGACCACCACTACAAACAGCCCTAGAATCCTCAATACAGGTAAACTGAAAAGCAAAGAAACCCCTTGGGAGCGCCGCAACCGAAACCAGACCACTGGTTTTCCATTTTTTTTTAACAAACTCCCTTACCACTTCAATATTGGGCCTGGGACCCAAAAATTTTCCAACCAAAACATTCTCCATCCTAGCAATGTTATGGTCTATGATTTCGTCCGGCACAGAAATAGAAAACTTTCCAAACCCCGGATCAGAGAGGATACGCACGGGGGGAAAAGAGGAAATATGATTTGGCTTACATCCAAACAGCGAAGACCACGACTTACCTTTTTCATCCCCCTCGACCGCAAAATCCACGCCAGCTTTGGGAACAAAAGACCCAACCTTTCCACCTGGATCCACCTGGATTTTATCGTGGATTGTGTCCTTTCATCGTGATCCATTTTATTCGACGGGATCCGACGAGTTCCTATTCGGCTTTGAGATTCCTGATCCCCGCTTATCTACCTTGCTCAAAAGATCCAAAACCTATTTTCCCCACATTGCCACCTGGGGCTCCTTCAAGCCCCTGGTTTATCGGGCTTCCACGATTCTGATTTGCGTGAACTGCGTAAAAATACGGCTGAAGCCAAACAATCAAAAAGTGGTTTCTGGATTGAAAAGCAGATGAACATTATGGCTTCTGGAATGGGGCCTGAAATGGTGGTTTCAAGCGGCAAAAAGTGGCAAAAAGATGGTACTCTGAAATCTGGCGCATCAGCTGAGCGTGGTTCTTTTGCGGTGTCGTTGAGGTTTGGTATTTCGGAATCTTGAATGAAACCGGCGGTTAGGTGTTCTGCCACGGCTCCAGTGCTCGGCAGCTTCACCTTCTTAACAGAAAAGTACTCTATGTACATACATAGTGATAATATAAGGATTTTGTGTGAATATAGGCTTGTTCTCTTAACCTTTTATACATTTAAATCAACATGCTCTTATACTTTCACCTTATTTTCCCACTTATCATACCTATCTATGCACCTACCTCAATTTAGTTATTTTCACCTAGATTTGATTACTATACCATTCTAGGATTAGTTTGCAATCTTGGGGATGAAATTACAATTACAAACTTATTTGCAAAAAATTTAAAATTTCATCATTTGAGAAAGATGACAAAGTTCGAGAGAATTGTGCAATTGTTGGCACATATTTCATAGATTTTTTTTGGATAAATAGAATGATAACCATTAAGATAGTGAGATGAATATGAATATCAAGTATATATTTACAACTGTGAATACATCCTAGACTTAAAAACTAGTATAATAAAATAGATATTTTGCACAAACTTCTAAGTAGTTCACTAATTTTGGTTAGGAAAAATTTGTAAATTTCTGTCACATTTTATGCAATATTTTTAGAATATAATAACTTCCAACTAAAATTCCAATTGGTCTACCAAATTTATTATGTCTATATTTATTTTACATAAAATAATTTGTGTCACAACTATTCTTGTTTGAATATAATAACTTCCAACTAAAATTCCAATTGGGCTACCAAATTTATTATGTCTATATTCATTATACTTAAAATAATTTTTGTCACAACTACTCTTGTTTGAATGTATTCACTAGATACGACATATAGAATCACTTTAGTGTTAATTCACAAAATATTAATACTATGTGAAAAATAAATGTTCTTACCACTTCTACCCACACAAATTATTTTTGTGTATATTCAAAGTTACACTTTTTGTAGATCTAAATATTTATTTCAAACAATATTAATTTTAAATATTTTATTATCATTTATATTTTCTTTTTTATCTTCACTAAAAATCAATCACACCTAAATATAATGTTAATTGTACTCAAAAGAAAAAAACACTACTATTTGTCAATAAAATAGAAAATATATGATAAAATGGAAGAAATATTATGTTTCATGATAATATAATAATTTTTAATCTAAATTCAATTATTAAGATAAATTATGTATGTCCATAAAAATAAGTATTTATTATATTTGTAAATAAAATAAGAGTTAAACAATGGTGCAACAAACAAAGCAATAAAATATAAGAAATACAAACAAAGACAAGACACAAAAATTATCATGGTTTACCAAATTATGGCTACATCCACACAGAGAAGAGGAATATTATTATTATCAACAGTTTTACAATAGATACAACAACATATATAATGTCTTATCCCACACCACATAGATAATGTGAAGAGTCAACAATTGGAGGGAAAACATATGGAGTCTATTGGGCTTCAATTTTAACAATCTCCCACTTGAAATCTAATAGATGTTGCAACTCACCAAAAATTCCCCTGCTTTAAACTTACTATCATATCTTAACCAGACCAAGATAATTCCTCGCGAATTCAAACTTCTCTTTGGGAACTACTTTGGTCAAGATATCTACCAAATTGACTTTTGTGTCAATTTTTGCAACCTGTAACTTTCCCTCTTCAACCACATGACGAATGAAATGAACATGTATGCCAATATGTTTAGAAAGGCACTAAGATGAATGATTGTGAGCCATAAAAATGGTGTTGTGACTATCACAAAAAAGAACATAATCACTTTGTTGACATCTCAAATCACTAAACAACTATTGTAACCAAAGCATCTCCCTGGCACCTTCAGATAGAGCCATATACTTAGCTTCAGTGGAAGAAAGAGCAACGAAATGTTGCTACCTGGAAACCCAAATAATGGTAGCTCTAACAAACATGAAAACATAACCAGTAGTAGATCTTCATTTATCTAAATCTCCAACTAGATCAGAATCAGTGAAACCTTGTAACTATACATTATTCCCACCAAAACATAAAGCATAATCTGAAGTACCTTTAAGTTATCTTAATATCGATTTCACTTCTTCCCAATGAGGTTTACCAGGATTTCTCATGAATCTACTCACAACTCCCACTGCATGAGCAATATTGGGATGAGTGGAGACCATGGCATACATAATACTACCAACTGTAGATGTATAAGGGATACCCTACATAAAATCCTTATCCTCTTGTGTTTTAGGACACAAATTAGAAAATAAATGAAAATGGCCAACAAGAGGAGTAGAAACAACCTTCACACTAGCCATACTGAATTTTTCTACAACCTTGTCAATATATGCCTTTTGTGATAATTTGATCTCCTTCTTTTGTCTATCCCTAGTGATGGTCATTCCAAGAATTTTCTTGGTTGCGCCTAGGTATTTCATAGCAAGTTTCTTAGCTAATTGTTCCTTCAACTCAGAAACAATCCTCCTACTAGTACCGACTACCAACATATCATCAACATAGAGTAAAAGAATAATGAACTCACCATTAGGAAGCTACTTGTAATAGACACAAGGATCTGATTCACACCTTAAGAAGTTTTGCTCAATCATGAAATGATCAAACTTAAGATACCATTGCCTTGGGGCTTGCTTGAGCCCATACAAACTGCACTTCAACCTACAATAAATATGTTCTTGTCCCTGCTTTGTAAACCCTTTTGGCTACTCCATATACAACTCGTCATCAACATCACCATGTAGAAAAGAAGTCTTGACATCCAACTGGTCAAGTTCAAGGTCCCAAACTGCTACCAAACCTAAAACTGCCCAGATTGTGGTCATTCTCACAATTGGTGAGAAAATCTCATTAAAATATATCCCTTTTTGTTTATCATACCCCTTGACAACTAGTCTGGCATGATAATGTTTCTTCCCTCCATCTTCCTCTTTCAAATTGTATACCCAATGATTCTTTAAGGGTCTTCGATTAGGAAAAAATTGCACTAAATACTAAGTGTTATTAGCTTGCAATGAATTCATTTAATCTTGCACCACCTTCTTCCATTGTGCATAATCAATTGATTTGCAAGCATCTTTGTAAGTGGTTTAGTTTGATCAAAAATCAAAAGTTTAGGCTCTGCTTCCTCTGAATACAATAATTCATAATATGAGAATTTAGAAGGAGGCTTCCTCTGCCTCGTAGTCCTCCTTAATTCTAAAACACCCTCAGTTTTCTGTGTACTATTAGTACCAGACTTAGGAATAACACTATTTTTGTGTATCCCTTGCACCTTGTTCAAAACTTCCTTATCACTAGGCTTAGCACAATTACTAGAGTTAATTCTAACACCCTATGTATCATTTTTACCAAGATAATATATTGCCTACGTAGGAGAAAAAATGTTTCCCTATAGTCTAAGAAGGAAAATTACCATTGACAACCTTTGAAAAGGTTGTGTAGGATCAACACCACCATAGACTCGGTGCTTTGCACTATTATCCATGGGCTTGTATGGATCATGGTCATGTTTGTTGGTGTTGTGTGGGCCATAAGCTCTGCCCTCCATAGGTAGCGGTGAGCACTTAACAATGTGGACATTCGTTGGTAGGAAAAGAGGGAAGGTGGAAGGGAAGTCCACAAACCCCACTTCCCTCACATCAGACATAAGTCGTGTGAAGAATTCTCCACTTGCTGCTTCATCAGAATTTTCTGAAACTAGAGGTGAGGACATAGAAGGGGTAGGGGATAAATTAGAGGTGGGTGAATGATCTATTCCACCTATTCTACCTAAATGAAAATTAACTCTATGTGAACCATGTGAGTTGATATTTTCAAATGCTAATAAGGGCACACACTCCTTAGTGTTTATTTCCTGTGTTTGCAAAGTTGGAAAGGAGCATTCATTAAAAATAACATCCTTACTATGAATTATCTTCCTATCAACTGGATCCCATAGTCAAAAACCAAATTATTCTTCACCATACCCAACAAGTATGCATTTATGTGATTTGGGGTCCAACTTGGTCCTCTTCTCCTTAGGGACATGCACAAAAGCTTCACATCCGAATACCCGAAGATGTGAATAGGAGATTCACTTTCCAAGCCACTCCTCCTCCAGAATACCAAAATCCAACTGAGATGAAGGGTTTTGGTTAATCAAATACACTATTGTATTGCAAGCCTCAATTGAAAACTCTTTTCCCAATCTAGCATTGGAAAGCATACATCATTCTTTTTCCAAAATCTTTCTATTTAACCTCTTAACAACCCCATTTTCTTGAGGTGTAAAAGGAACAACTTTAATTCTTCGAATACCATTTTCCACACAAAAATGATCAAACTCTAGTGAGAAAAATTCACCACCATTATCCATTTGCAAACATTTTATATTATTTCCACTCTGATTTTCAACTAAAGCTTTAAAATTTTTGAATTTACTAAAGACTTCAGATTTCCTATTGAGCATAAAAATCCAGACCCTCCTAGTGCAATCATTAAGTAAAGTTACAAAATAGTTAGCACCTCCAAGAGAGGTGACCTCAGTCGATCCAAAGACATCTGAGTAAACAAGCTCCAAAGGTGAGGTATTCCTTTCATGACTTGTCTTCAAAAAACTAACCCGCTTCTGCTTGCCATAAAGACAATGTTGGCAAAATTCTAAATCTATAAATTTCAACCCCGGTAATTGATCTCTTATGATCATCACTTCAAGGCCTTTCCTGCTCATATGTCTGAGCCTTTGATGCCAAAGCTCAGTTTTATTGTCCACCGCTGCCATAGCAGCTCCCACTTGAGAGCCATTCTCAAACACATATAGACTGCCCACCTTATTTCCTTTGGAAATCACAAAGGCTCCCTTAGTTACTTTCCATGAATCTAAGGAGAAAAACATATTACAACATTATGTGAAAAGTTGGCTAGCAGAAATAAGATTTCTTTTAAGTTTTGCTACATGTCTAAAATCTTGTAAAAGCCATTTGCATCCATTCTTTGATTGCAACATAACATCACGGGTATGTGCTGGATCATGATGGGCCAAAAAGTGGCAATATTATGGGTATTTGTAGGGTATGTGGCTGACAACTTTTTTTACCCAAAATTGATGAAATGAAAAGGGTTTTTAGAGGAGATTCTTAGCTTTCCACCAATATAAATTATTTTTTAATTTGAATTTAATAAATAATTATTATTTATTTTCTATTAGAATTACAACTAAAGTCCCTGGATTGTGGCTAATTGAAAAATCTATAATCCCTTTGAATGGTATCACATTTTGAATCTAAAAACATGTGTCACATTCTAGTTTCACATACTATAGGATTAAAAAAGAAAAATTAAATTTTACGAAGTTTTCAGACCAAGTTATATGGTCGACATACGAAGTTTCTTTTATATTTTTAAAATTTGTAATAAAAATTCATAATTTAATTATTTACTTGGAAAAAAATTACAAAAAAAAATATGTGATCACATCCTAACATGAGTCCCTCTACTTATATATATAAAATAATATAAAACTATTTTATTATGCGGTTAGGTGTAATTTATCGCATTAATCTACTCTTATTTTTTCCCTTTGAAATATACTACCGCATTGAAATTTCAAATTCTCTTTCACCAAATAGATTTTTGTATTTACTTTTAAATAAACCTAGTAGTTTTAGAAACCACATCTCTTCACCTTTCTATAGATTATATTCTTACATATTTTTTGAAAATAACAAAGATCACTTTATTCAAATTTTTACATCAAGTTGCTCAACACCCATTTTTTTTCCATTTTTTTGCCACTTAAGGGCCTGTTTTTTCCATGATGATCCTGCACATACCCTCACCCTTTCCAATGATCTCACATGATTTTTTATCCCCCAAATAAACTTTTCCAAACTGTCCTTCATGATAGTTTGTGAAGGCCTCTGTACAAGAGGTGGCATGAAAGGAGGCACCAGAATCTAGAACCAACACATCTGAAATAGTTTCACATGTGGATAAATTCAACACACTATCATCCTTGTCATAGGAAGTATTAGCCTCATTTTCTTTCACCTTCTCTTGTACCTTCTTGTAGGAATAACAATTTCTTTTGGTGTGGCCAGCCTTACCACAAAACCAACAGTCACCAATTATGCCTCTGGATTTTTACCTTTTAGAAGATTTTGATATTCTTCTATTATTATCCTTCCCTTTATTTTGAGGCCTTCCTCTACTAACAGCAGTTAAGGCTTCACTAAAAGAGGTTTCTTGGTTCTTTCTTCGCATATATTTGCTGAGAAGTGTAGCTACTACATCGTCAAACTTCAATTTATTTTTGGCTGCCACTAAAGTGCTCACAACCATTACAACTCCTTCCCAACTATTAGGTAACAAACACAGTAATAAGATTGTCTTAGTCTCTTCATCTAGGCTAATACCCACTAAAACCAATTGGGTAACCAATGTGTTAAACTCATTAAGATGGTTGGACACAATTCCACCTTCTTTCATTTTCAAGTTATATAAATTCTTCATAATACATACCTTATTAGAAATTGAAGCCATCTCATACATCGAGGAATTTTTTTCCCACAACTCTTTCGAAGTGTTCTCTACTGAAACATTAAACAATACGTTAGTGGACAGCGAGAGGAAAATTGTAGCTCTTTCCTTCTTATCCAACTTCTCCCACTCTTCATCTAGCATCAAACTTGGCTTCTTTGCTTTCCCTTCAAGCATGAGTGAGAGGTCCTACTTTATTAGCAATGATTCCATTTGCACCTTCCACAGACTGAAATTTTGACCCAAGAATTTCTCTATCTTCGTTTCCTCCATAACTCAGAAAATTCAACACTAATTTTCCCAACCAACTATACCGCTAGCTCTGATACCAATTGTAAATAAAAGAAGAGTGAAACAATGGTGCAACAAACATAGCAATAACATATAAGAAACACAAAGACAAGACTCAAAAATTATCATGGTTCACCAAATTATGACTACATCCACACTGAGTAGAGGAATATTATTATTATCAATAGTTTTACAATAGATACAATAGCATATATAATGTCTTATCCCAAACCACACGGATAATGTGAAGAGTCAACAATTGGAGGGAAAGCATATGGAGTTCGTTGGGCTTCAGTTCTAACAGTATTTGGGACTTTTAAGACTTATGAAAAATAAATATTTATCTAAATGAAGAAAATAGAAAAGGAAAATTACTATTAAAATACTAGATGTCACAATAGCCTCATTCTTAATGTTCTATCAATAGATAGATTATATTGTAGTTTTACAAAAAAAACTACATCTTTTTTTTGAAGTGTGTGTGCTAATAATGAAAATTTCAAATCAGATTAATGTATGTTAAAAAAATTGTTTCTTCTCTATCATAAGAATTTATTGGATTTTATGTTCATCCACTACTTTGTTAGGGATCAAGTTTGGCTATCTAGATTAGACATGCGATTGCAGACACATCATAGAGCTTTAGATTTAACCTTCTACAAAGTAAAACTTTTCTCTATTGTCTTCTTGAATAAACTTCATTTTGTTTGTTACTTTTACTAATTTAAGGGTTGATGTTATTAATAAATACCACATGGAAGGATTGTCCTTTCATCAAAAGTAAACATACTTTGATAGATTACCAAGATTGAAAGATAGTAAAAAAAGAACCTACAATGACATGTACATATTCTTTACTTCTTTCAAAACACCAAATCTAAATGCATTGCTATTTAGTAACTCTTTAATTCTTTAAAGTAATAGAAAATGCTTAAAAATTAATGAATGATGAAATTAATATAACTAAATATCTTTAAATATTAAGACAAATTGAATTAGCAAAACACGAAAATTTTAAGGCCAACTAACCTAATTTCCATTGTCTATCGGAAGAGGTTTACATGAACGTCCAAAAAATATTTTGAAACAAAACTGATGGGTATTTTTGTGCAAAACAACCTACAAATATACGCTTTGCAGCAAAATCCAGAGCATAGCAGAGCATCTCACTTTCTATATTATATTTCTGTGTATACTTGAAGTGGCCTTTTTCCTCAAAGCTTCCTCCACCATGGGATTTTCTGTGGGTTTCCGTAACATCGCTATACCCAGAGTCCTGCTCTACTCATATGATGGTATTTTGACTTCAAAAAAATCATACTGCTTTGATATTAAAGAAGAAAGATTTTTTTCCCACTTCTTAAGAGAATTGAAAGAATCTATGATTGGGATCCCACAAGCCCTAGATGATATTCTAAAGAGAAACCTTTCACACACAAATGACAAATCACATAGAAAAATATGTGGGACAATAATGATTATTGATTATTGAATCAATTACTAAATGAATACAATGAAGGATTGAATATCCTTATGTAGACTCAAGAAAACTCAACATGAGACCCTGAATGGTGGAGTTTTGACTAAGAGAGGAGTGCGATAACATAATGCATGAATCAGTTAAGTGACTTTATCTTGTATGCAACACAAAGAATAAAGCACATGATTGATTGAAATGCGTAATTAATTAAGCACTGGCATTAGATGATATTTTCCTAAGTTTCCATTAAGCGTTGGAGTAAATGTTAATTAATTTACTCCAACATCCTCTCTGAATGAAAACTAAGGAGAAGCAAAAACTAATGAAGGAAAAGAAAATGAAGATATGAATACCCCCATAATGAAAGAGCTCCCATGCCAATGATGAACATATGAAGACATAATATGATCCACTGCTTGCAAAAAAAAATTATCCCCTTAGGAAGAAAAGGATCCAAGTTGGTGATTGGAGAAGCCAAACCAAAAGAATGGGTGATTTTGGAATCCAAATCCAGATGATGTGTGCCTCTGAAAACTGCTCACATGTCCACATGTTAGAAAGCGACGATGTCGATCCAAGATCCTGTGAAGACTGATAGAGAACAAGCTACAAAGGCTGAAGATGGTGGGCTAACAACAGTGATGAATCCTATCAATTTATTCAAACTAAAGAAGAAAGTTGCAATTGTTGAAGAACTGCAAAGATGCCCTCTGTTAGAGATGGTGCCATTATTTATCCAATGCTCAATATTGTCCTGCTAGAAGGAAACTCTAGAAGCACATGAGGATGCAACTCTGGAAGCTCATGTAGCCAGGAACTTAGGACAAAAGACCACTTTTGGCTACCTATTGGAGGAACAGTACAAAGCTCGATGGTTGATGAAGCAACTTTTAATATTCTAAGTTTGTTTATTCATAAGTAAAATGAAAGAAACCTATACTAGATGCATTAAGTAGAAACCCCCATATGGAACTTCATATAAGTTCAATTTTTACAAAGCTCCAAAATTTCCTAGATCTTTATCATGTGGTGCTTGCAAAGCACACACAATTTTTAAAGAATCAATAAGGAAGAAAGCAAGGAGCATGAAAAAGTATAGGTAAAGAAACTTGCATGCATTTAGAAACAAAGGTTTACATTTGCCTCCATTTTGGTGAAAATCTTCATGTTGAGCCTGCACCAAACATGAACCTTAATAGAGATCTCTACAAAAAGCCTCTAAATGATGGTCAACTTGCACACAAATGATGATTTTGTAGGGGTGAATAATG
>VDFB02038013.1:0-15776 GCA_007258455.2 Sequoia sempervirens | reverse complement strand
GGTGTATTGACTAGAAATATTGGATATAACACCTTCACATCTCTTTCAACTTGTATTCTAAACCACAAGACTAAATATTGCTCTCCCTTAGGATACAGACTATGAATGCCTTAGCAAAAGTTTTGTAACTTATCTCCAAGTGTGGTACACAAAACTTGTAAAATATAAATGTAGGCATACTGGAAGCACACTAGAACATCTGTACCCACCTCTATATCACACTTAATTGTCATGATGATCACCATTATTCCATGTACTATAATTCTGACTTACACCAACTAATATCACAACATATCAACTATCTCTGGAGTATATGCAATCTTTAGCACACACATTTTGACATCAATGACAACCAATATTATCAAGATGCAACAATCTCATCCTCTTGAGAGAGGTGGTGAATCTAGAAAATAAATTAGTTATTCATTTTGGAATCACATCTTATTATGCAAGCATATTGCATAGGCCCACAAATTTTTAGTCACTTGAAGTAGAAAAATTAAGCTTATAATATTTCTAGGTATTTTATCTTTTTCACCTTTAGGAAAGAGGTTATTGTTGTGTGATTAATTTAGGTGAAAATATTTTTGAGAAAGTTGCATTGCCTGGTTCAATAAGTATTTTCATTTGAAAAGGAAAATTAGTAATTTCATGTGAGGGATAGAGTCTTTATATCATGGGGCTTTAGGATCCTATCATGAGAAGGAGGTTGTGAAAAAACATTTCTAAGGATCAAATGAGTTGTCACTAAAGGCATTTCTGAAAATAAATTGTCATTATAGTTTCCCTTGCACAAGTTCAAATGTTATAACACATAGCTCACAACAACCCCTATCATATTCTCGTAGGATATTTTTTTGTTCAAAGATACAAACCATTTCATTTTAGTGATATTCATGGTTATCCAAATCATGTCCTTGATGAACTTAGAGAGAATTTTACAAGGTAAAGTGGGAAGATTTCTAAATCATAAAATAAGCACTCAAAAGATTTAGGAGATTATGAAATTGAGGCTAAGGATGTTAACATGAAACTCTTTGTTCAATATTTGAGGGAAGATGCCAAAGATTGGTTTTCAGACTTTTCATCCTATTCCATTTCATCTTGGTGAGAATTAATATTAACATTTATTGAGTATTTTGGTGAAAGAGTTAATGTAAGTTTACTAATCTGCAAACTCATGGACATTCAGAAAGAGGTGGAGGAATTGTTTCCAACCTTCAATATGAGATTTATAAAGACAATCAAAGATATTATAGAAAACATAAGACCAAATGATGCAGTGTGTCTAGTTTTTTACCTTGGTGCACTTGGTAGAAAAATGATTTATTTGTTGAGAAGGAGCCTACAACACTTTATCAATATTATGCAATCACCATGGATATTGAAAATAATTTAAAATATTCAATAGCAAAAGGGTACATGTTTGCAAGTGTTAGTTTCCATAAAAGCATAGAAGAGATGTAAATTGGAAGATAAGAGTGATTTTCAAAATAAATATGTCATTGTTGATCCTATGTTCTTTGTCCAAACAATGTTTGTTATGAAGAAACATGAAGGAGAATCATCTTATGCTTTTTATGCAAGATTTATAAGAACTTGGTTAGCAATCCCTGAAAATTTTAAACCTTAGGATTCTTTATGCATTGATTTATTTTGGGAAATTTATGAGTACGGTATGAGTACTCTGCCAAAAAGGCTGAAACCTCATAATCTTGACCAAATATTTGATTGGATTGGGATTGTTGAAAGAACTAGAGGTGATTATGTAATAAGTTTCATGTCTTAGAATAAAAATAGTAGTCGTCCTATTGCTAGGTGTAAGAAAATTCATGGCATAATGCATGAGGATGAAGAGATTTTGGTAGAAAATGATGGTACATTTTGTAGTGATAATAATGAGGTTTGTGATCAAATCATGGATGAAAGGTGTACTTCAGTGAAAGTTTCATTTATGATAGTCCAAATGAAATACATTATGAAATAAAAGAAATACATGAAAGTTTATCTTGTAATAGCTCTATTACTAAAGAATAAAAAGAATGCACATATATTAGGTATGATGGATCATATTGTGAATTGAATGATTATGTTGATAATGATGGTGCTACTGATATTCTATTGCAACTTAGCCATGATGCTAGTGAAAATTTAAGTATATACTTTGAAGGTTGTGAGCATGGTAAGTTATCTAGTAATGAAAATGGTGATGAAAGTACATATTAAGACTTTGATAAACAATTTTGGTATGATTCAAGTCTTCATCCAAGGAAATCAGAAGATAAGTGTTTAAGCATTAAATATATGAAGCCTAAGCATAGTGTTAGTAGTAACAAAAGTTTTGATGGTGATGAATATGATGTAAATGAAAATTATTGTGTCCTTGCTACTCATGATTTTTTATATAAAATAAAGATGTAATTTTTTTTTTACATGAAGAGGATGATGATGTGCATAACATTAGGAAATGTGTTGATGATCTAAAAAATTTAGATCTATATGTGAATCCATTAGGTGATGAAATTAGTGGTGAGACTAAATATGATTATTTCTTTGAATAAATGGAAATATTTTCTTTCAATAAGGAGTACATTGATGTGAGAGAATGAAGGTGCTTGTTCAATTATTAGTGAACAACTTTCAGGTTATAGTGAATCTTTGGCATATAGGTCAATATGCCTATCAACTGATAGTGCACATGAAGTTATTAGTGCATATGAATTTCTCCCTAGTGAAACTAATAATTCTGAAAGCATTAGTATTCAAAATCACTCATATTTTCATATTGATACAATAGAGGATTGTAATGATTGTGATATCCATGGTAAGTGTGACTATGTCATGAATATCCTTTATGAATGTTTTAACAATGGGCTATATTCTAAATCATTGAAGCCTTCATTTGAAGCATTTTGGGTGGAGTTTAGTGGTGGAGTTATTGAGGATGATGTTTTAAGAATGTCAAAGGACCATTTTATAAGGAGGGATAAAAATCTATGTGTTTGTAAAATTTTGGAAATTGATGCATGATCTAAATAATTGATTACTGCCCCTTACAAATTTTCATGGAATTCAAAGGTTGTTTGTGCCCATAGCATCAATTTCGTTGTTTATCCTGCAAAGAAATTAAAAGTCCCAAGTTCACTATATTTTTACATGTGCAAATGTTTAAATATTTCTTATATTTATTTCTTATATCTCAAAGGATATGGGGAGGGATATAAAAATATTTTTAAATTATTATATGAGTTTTGTAAAATGAAAATTTCCATCCAAGTGAATTCCCCAATTTTTGGGGCAAAAGAGGGCTTTTGAAGTGGTGCAGAACTTATGGAATGCATATTTTGGGGCTTTCTAAAATTTCTAGGAGCTCATATTATGGATAAATATGTTTTCCATCCATGTTTGGATGCTTGGGGGAGTTGTGAAGCTTTTAAATTGATGAAATTTGTTGTTCCAACCTTCCAAAAATGGTTTGTAATCCCTCGCATACCCTTGTAAAGTTTTGGATTTTGTTTGATGCCTTGAGAATGCCCCTACTTATCTAGAAATTACATAGTTGAAAATTTACCCAACATACATTTCTAAACCTTTGAGATTAGTTTTATTGTTTTGAATAATTTTTGAGTGCTAGTAAGCAGAAATGACCAGTTGTGCTAAAATGACCCAAAATCTTATCACACCCCTACAACACTCCTCATTGGTGCTTAATTTGTTTTTACATCTCGAAATATGGAAATGGCCTATATTATCCTACCAAAAGGACTCCAAAGCGATAATGAAATGAAATATGTAGCTACAACATGTTTTACATGAAAATGAAATGGTTTGCAAAGTGAGTTATTTGTGCAAGTCAAAGGTTGATGTGATGTGTGAGAAATAGAGGTATTTGAATAATGGTATGAAATGCTCAACTTGTCAAAGTGAAATAAATAATTGTGGGAATGAGATATTTTTAAGAAAATTGAACAGATGAATGGATGTAGGCCAATTGTTTGACAAAATGTCAATTAGTTTGTAGAGAAGGTTGTAATATTCTAAGAGTCTACTAGGGTTAAAATTCTTAGTAAGAGCATGTTTTTACTTGCTAATATGATGGGTATTTACACAAATGTGAATTTTTTCACTTAAAGATGAAAATTCAGCAATAAATGTTTTTACATGTAGGTGAAAAAGTTACATGAAATTTTAATTAAAGTGGAAAAGGAAAGTTACAAGTAAAGAGAAGATAAGAGGCACAATGAAGATTAGGGTAAAGTGGCATATTCTAGATGTCAAATCAAGGGATTCAAGTCTACCAAGTGTCTTTGAGAGATTAAATTTGAGCTTCCTCATTCTCTTTATATTATAATCTATCATTTATTTTGCAAAGGGTTATGAGGTTTTAGGAGGCTATGAGCCTTTGATTTTTGGCCAAGGAAAAGGCTATGTACAAGAATTGTTAAATGCCAAAGGTGAAGGCCTATGTTAGTTAGTCATTACATTGGTAGTGCCTCTAAAATTTGAAACCGTGGCTTATATGAATACATACTATTGATCCAATTATTTCCAACTATGAATGATGTAGCATCATAAATTGTCACCCTCGACAATTTCACACTAGATTTTTCTCCCTCTTAAGTAATTGAATGTGAGACCCATATTTTATATATATCAGGGATTATGTGATAGATGACATGACTTGCATAGACGACTTTGATTTTTACTATTATGTTATCATGAACTCTAGTTTTGATATATGACATGACTTGCATAGATGACTTTTATTTTTACTATTATGTTATTATGGACTCTAGCTTTGATATATGACATGACTTGCATAGATGACTTTTATTTTACTATCATGTTGTCATGGACTCTAGTTTCAATATATGACATGATTTTCATAGACGACTTTGATTTTTACTATTATGTTATCATGGAATTTGGTTTTGGCATATGACATGACTTGCATAGATGACTTTGATTTTACTATCATGTTATCATGGAATTTAGTTTTGATATATGACATGATTTGCACATATGACTTTGATTTGACTATTCTATTATCATGGACTCTATTTTTAATATACTAATAATAGCTTAGTTACAATACACTTTCACTTATATGTTGATCTTTATCATCATGGGTTGTGGTGATATGTGATTAATGGGTTTAAATTGATGATTTTCTTAATTATTTACCTATGAGCATTTAATCATATGATTTCACATAATCGTGGTTTTTCGGATCTAGAAGATGAGTCTGTTGATTTTATTAATAATTTTCCAATTATACTATGTGGTGGGTAAATGCAATGAGTTGTTTAGTTCTTAATAGTGCACTTACGTAAATACCATTTTTCAACCTCATGTTTTGGTTTAATTATGATGATGGACTAACACCGCAGTTGAGTGTGCAGGATAGCCATGACCAATGGATTAGGGGAAAAATACAAGGTGACTTATGTCATGATAATTGTGATATGGAAATTTTTTGTTACGTCGGTAAGCACCCTTGTTTATTGTCTGGAACTACGGTTAGTACAAGTGTATTGTGACAACAATTTAATTCCCAAGTTTCGAGGGAAATTTAATGTGTTTTAGTAGTGTTTTGTGACATTTTCATGACCCTAGGTCCTAAGGTTAAGTCCTAGGGGTAATTTTAATGTGTTTAAATTTTTTTTGGAAGCCTTAGAACCTTGTTTTTAAAACATTTTCTTCATATGACGAAATTCAAGAATTTTGCATGTCTTAAGAGCCTACTCACCAAAAAGAGTGGGGGGTGTCCAAAAGAGATGGCAACACATGTCATCTAGAGAATTGAGCAAGAAATGTTTTAGGGACAAAAGGAAGTGGTTGCAAAATCTAACTAGTTATTCTTGATTGAGAGATGTTCTATTAATTGGATTGGAAAGAGGAGCAATAGCTTGAAAATAAGAAAGGGTGCAAATATTGCAATCTCTTTTATCAAATTGAAGATTTTCCTAGGTAGGCATTCTTTCCTCTTTTATGATTAAATTTCTAGAAGTGAAGGTGGTCATTGTTTAGTTATTGTGTTAAGAAGAATTTTCTGGAAATGAACTATGAACTCTGTTGATTTATTTCTGTTTTGCAAAGTATGTTGGAAATTGAATTGGGAATTTAGTTTATCTTTGTTATGTAAGCTTTTCTAGAAAGTAAATGTAAATTGAGCTAAGAGTGAATTTATGTTTTTGTGGCTATTTGGGTTGGGAGCTATTATGTTGATGAATCTTCATGTTTTCTTTTCTAAAGGTTCATTCTGTGTGGGGTTTCTAGAGTGGGTGAGATGTCTAGGGAAAGGGAGCTAATATATGGGTATGAGTACCTTGGCTATGCAAATTTGATTCTTGAAGTGAATTAATGAAGTATGGAAGTAACAGAGGAAAGATGACTATGTCTGTGGAAGAATGGAGGGTTGTGGCTGCAAATGCTAGAAAATTCTATGTTTTCTTTCTTTTTTCTCCCTCTCCTTGTAGATGTCCCCACTCCCCCTAATTTAGGGCTCATGAATGTGAGTCCTTTGTGGGGAGTTAAGTGTTTTCTAAATACTGTGAGTAAATTTTAATGGAGTTGTCCTCTAGTTTTAGCTTTCTTTCCTGATTGAACATGCACATTTGTCATGGTGTGTGTGTTAGAGTTGTGTTGAGTCCTATCACCTTGGCTTGTTTCCCCTAGCTTGGGGGTGGGCTGCTTCAACCCTATGGATGAGAGGTGAGCTCCCACTGGTTGTGGAACAATTGTTGTTTGAAATTGTGTAGAAGGTACAACTATGAGGAATGTTTTGCTTCTAGTGAAGAGAGACCTTAATGGAGAATTTATTTACTGCAAAGAGATTTGTTACTCTATTTTATTGCAAAAGAAAACAGATGAGTCCACTAGCTACAAAGGAAAGTAATTGCAATGCTAGATATTGCATATGTATTTTCACTAAAAGATCATAAACTGTGGGTGAATGGATTTGGTGTGAAGGAAAACTTTTGTAGTCCTTGTAATAGTTACTGGGTAGTAACATTCTGTGTTACGTATATAATTCTCTTAACAATAAACTTCTCCCAAAATTTCATAGGATTTCTTGCAAGGAAAATACAACAAGATGATTGTGTTAGTTGGAAATGAGCATCTCAAAATGTAAGTATACAAGGTTAATCTATAATGCTACCAAGTGTAGAGATTTGGATGTGTTTTCTTGCTTATGAGTAATGTAGCATAAGCTCTAAGTTTCACCTAAATTGCAAAACTACAAGATAACCTCCTTACAAGAATGGGAGAAGATCTACAAAATATAGTTCTTAAGGAAGTAGTAGCAAGCAAGAAAAAGAAATAATGAAACATTGTTGTATTTGTTGTTACTCTACATCTACATTCTTAATTGCAAATAGTAACCATGATGAATCTGTTCTCTATGCATAGCCTATAAGTTTTTGTTTTCTCATGTTTCTCCTATTGTTGATATAATTTTTTTTATTTCAGCTTGTTCCTGTACAAAAAAAAATTATAGATTTTATATTGCATGATACAATAAGTTTGCCCCTGCACATAGAAAATCATAAATAAAATATTACCTAATACCATGATTTTTGTACATTGAAAATTGTAGATTTTAATATTGAATTATATCATAAGCTTGTCCTTGTACATAGATGATAACAAATTTTTACATTTTATGATACATTGTTTGGGAAAAGAATGAATATCTTGCTATTTTAGCAAATACTACTGTAAGACTTGATTTGTAAATTTCATCAAGGGGGTTCGAATTGGGAAATCTACTTAAGTGTTGGGGCTCAGAATGGTCAATGTAGAACTTTAGTATGTAAATACATATATAAATTTACCTCATAGGAATTATGAGGTTGGTTCCATTATCCACTCAGAATGCAAATAGAAAGGAATAATTTAATAGAAAAATAAAGAAAAATACAAAACGATCGTGAAAATATTAATAAGCATGGAACCACATCATTTCTTTAAAACAAAAACAAGTATGATATGGGTTCCCTCGGTATCGATCCAAGAAAAGGATATTTTTTTAGAAAAGAGGGAGGGTTGTATATTTGGGGAAAATGATTTTTGCTGCCATCTCTCTAGTGAGCTATAGCCTGAGAGTGCGGCTTCAACAAGAGAATGCAAGTAATGAATTTTTTTTAGCACTAGTTGGAAACTACGGTTGTCCAAATCCATGCCCTACATTTGATTTTGGAAGCAAATTGAATTAATGTAAAGGGTGAATATGAGATAATGGAAAAGATAAAAAATAATAATAAATAAATAAAACAAAATAGCAAATTCAAGAATTGTAACCGGCCCAGTAGAGAAGTCGGCCTCCCTCCCTCATGCCACCTGGCTCATTCAGATTCTATTGGGTTGGCCATGGCTATGAGCTCGAAATATGTAAAGAAAAAAAATTGAACCCATCCTCTCTTCTCCAGTGCTGCCATCTATCATCTTCTCCTACTAAACCACTGAGGAACCTAAACCAATGAGAATAGGGTTAGTTCAATGCAACACAAGTCTTTAGGGCACCTAAAAAAAATGTAATATAATGAATGAGTAATAAATGCTTTTTTTCTTTTAAAAAAAAAAGGATGAAATGAGCTTCTCCCCATGTCTTAGCATACTAAAGCATATAGGGAATAATTATATATATATATATATATATATATTATCAGTGAGTCATCCTTTTATCAATTACAGATCAAGTTAAAACATTTAAAAAAAATAGAATTACCTATAAATTCTCTATAATATCTAGATGATATTATTTTACATATATTAACACAAATGTCTTTAATTTGTACACATTGTTGTCACTCTAGTTAAATTAATATAATGCATCAAGGAATGATTAGATGAATTCAATATATCAAGCATAGAGTTCTTTGAATTCAGTAGATTATAGATATTGAATCAAAGAGAAAAAAAACATACTTAAATGAAATATTAATGTTACACATACATTATGTGAATATAGTGTCAAAATAGTGGCGTTAGAAATTTCTGTCACTTCCTCCTAGAAGACAAATCATCAGCATAAAACACACCATAGTAAATCTCGTGTTTAGTTAATCTTTAAAATAAAAGAGGGGAAAGTATTTCCATAATTTTAGGAAAGATTCTATTAATTTAGAAATGAAAATAAGGAAAGATCTTGAGCACGTAATATTAGGGATTCTTACTTAATGGTCCCATGGGGGACTTGGGCTTCTATTTTCATGGAGCAGGAGGTCCCATGGGAAAATAAAATTGTGCTACAAGATTAATTGGAATCTTTTCCAGAAAATAGGAGCCCCTACCTTTAGGAATTGATGTAGGAGCATCCCAGGTTTTAAGCAATCTTGCATCAACCAAAAATATTTGCATTCATTTTTTCTTGCATTTTAGTAGTTAATTGTTAGGACCTAGTCTCAATATTTCATACCGCATTGTACCACATTATAATATCAAAGCTCGTGAAGTAGGATATATGATCTTCATTGTAATATCTACATCATATCCAAAATTCAAGTGTTTTGGAGATTCCAGCACGAAGTTATTGCTAACAAAATTTTAGCTGTATTTGGACAGAAAGCATTCACCAACTAGTCTTGGCTTTTTAGGTGTACAGACCTATCCCGTGACTTGCAGAGCTTAGGAAACCATATCCCATGGATGCAAAACCATCAAGGAACCTTCATTATGATCCACATCATTTTTTTCCAAGGATCAAAGGAAAATCATATGTTTTGGATGACCTTCACATGTTTCATCAACTTCAAGGTTTGAGACCTCTTGAGGCCAATGTAGACCTTTTCTAGAGCTGGGAATTGATATATATATGCATTGTGTAGTTGTGTTAGGGAGGAATCATATAGTGATAGAAAGATCTAGTGAAATAAGGGCTTCAAACCACATTATATTTCTGGGCTTATTGCCATATCATTTTGTAATATGTAGGCTGGAAGGCAGGGCATGTTGCCAGTGAATAATTGATCATCCTCTATATTCCCATGTGTGATTGTTATTTCAATTCTTTGAGTTTCTGTTGTGTTTACTCTCACTGCAAGGTTGGATAGTCCTATTCCTAGACCTTTCATCCTTGAATGCACCAAGTGGTATCAGAGCAAAGTTACAAACTTTGGGAGTAGAGAGTGAAGCTGAGCAAGGAATTTCATAAGATCTTTGTGTGGACAGATTGCTAACTTGAGGCAGCCTACTCATGTCTGTCAATAGATAACCAATTGTGAGGTAGTTGTGACCCTGTAGCTAGATCACTGACTTGAGGCAATTGCACCAGATCCGTGGAAGAAATGTCGCCAAGGAGAATTCATACTACTATTAATGTTGTTGGAAAGATGGATGAGATGATGGAAATGATGTGACCAATGAAAGTGAGATTGTATTCTATTGAAGAAGACAAAATAAAATGCTTAAACCCTTGATCTAATGATGAAAGTGATGATGATGAAGTTTGAGTTGCAGATCTAACTGAAGAAACATTAGAAGAGGAAGAATCAGATCAGATGAATATGTTGAAGGCTATTTCAAAAATAGGAAAGCAACCTAGATATTTCAAACTATACTGGTAACCTAAACCCTGAGGAGTTGATTGATTGGATAAATGACATTGAAGAATACTTTAGATATGAAGAAATTGAAGATTCAAAAGGAGTGATATTTTCAAAGACTAAGCTGAAAGGAAATGCTACAATATGGTGGAAGGAAGTCCAATTAGAGAGAAATAGAAAAGGTAAAGAGAAGATTGTGAAATGGGATAGAATGGTGAAAGAATTGAAGAACCAATTTATGCCTACGGACTATGAGTTGGAGCTGCTGAAGAGATTGAAAAACTTGAGACAAAAGGAAAAGACTATGAAAGTGTACACTAAGGAATTTCATAAGATCATTATCAGGATTGGAAATAGTGTAGCAAGCAAGGAGAAAGTGGCAAGATATATCAATGGGTTGAGGATGAACATTTACAAGCAGTTGAGTCTGGTAAGGATAAATTCGGTAGAAGAAGCGTATCAGTTTGCATTGAAGGTGGAGGAAAACCTAAAAAAAAGACATGAAGAAAGGTAGAGAGGAAGAGGAAGTAGATTTTAGAAAGGAAGGTCACATTCTGGAGGAGAAAAGCCATATGTAGAGAAAAACAAGGACAAAGATTCATACCACAAGGAAGAGAGGGATTCCAATTCGTACTATAAAGGGAGAATTGACAGATTCTTACCACCACAATAGAGGAGGTTACAATTCATACTGTAGTGAGGGATACCAGAGAGATGAGAAAATATATGACAAGAGAACTTGTAGAGGAACCTATTTTAAGTGTGGAGGAGAAGGACATAGATCGTTTGAGTGTTGCCAAGAAAGTAAGAATACTAAAAATCATGTGAGAACCAGACATGCAGAGGAAGAACCAGTGAAATCACCAAGTTCCAAAGGAAGTCCTGAGAAGGGAGAATCATTATTCATGAGGAGAGCACTATTCCAAGAGAAAGAAGTACCGAAGGAAGAATCACAGAGGAAAAGTTTTTTCTAGACTAGATGCAAGGTAGGAGGTAAGTGTTGGAAAGTTATCATTGACAGTGGAAGCACAAATAACCTAGTTTCTGAGGAAATGATGAAAAAGTTGAATTTGGAAAGAAGAAAACATTTGAAGCCTTATAGGATAGCCTAGATTCAAGATGAGCACAAGATACTAGTAAGTGAGCAATGTTTAGTAAAATTTCATATAGGATCATATCAGATGAATTACTATGTGATATTATGTTGATGGATGTATGTCATATGTTATTGGGTAGACCTTGGCAGTATGATAAGAAAGCTATACATCATGGGAGAAAGAATACATATACCATAACGTCCAATGGAAATAAAATAACCCTGACACCTTTGGAAGATGAACCTAAAAGTGAAGTGTGGTATAGCTAGAATCAATTTGATAGATGGAAGGGAATTTTTGGATGGATTGAGACAAGAAAACATGTGTTTTGCTTTGATTCCAAGGAAGTGTGGAGCCCTAGATGCAGAGAGAATCATCGTAAGAGAAGAAGAACCACCAAGGGAAGTCACTAAACTGTTGACAAAGTACTAAGATCTTGTATCAAAGAATGTGTCAGATGGATTACCACTAATCCAGAGTATCAGTCATCATATGGATCTTATTCCAGGAGCTAGTTTTCCAAACAAAGTTGCACACTAGATGACGTCAGTAGAGAATCCAGAGTTAAATAGACAGATACAAGAATTATTGAAGAAAGGATTGATCAGAGAAAGTATAAGCCTATGTGCAATACCAATTGTACTTGCACCTAAGAAAGATGGAGAATATAAGATGTGTTCATATTCAAGAGATATCAATAAGATCACACTGAAGTATAGATTCCCATTGCCTAGGATGGATGACATCATGGATAGTCTGAGTGGAGCAAAGTATTTCACCAAGATAGACCTAAAGAGTGGATACCATCAGATCGGGATCAAAGATGGGGATGAATGGAAGACTTCTTTCAAGACAAATGAGGGATTATATGAGTGGTTGGTCATGCCATTTGGACTAACTAATGTAACTAGTACATTTATGAAGTTGATGAATGAAGTCTTAGAGAAATTCTTGGGCAAGTTTGTCATTGTTTATCTAGATGATATTTTGATTTTCAGTAAGACTAAGAAAGAAAATTTGGAGCACATCATACAAGTGTTTCAGAGGCTAAGGGAAGAGAATTTGTTTATGAACATCAAGAAGTGTAGTTTCATGAAGGAAGAACTAGTATATTTGGGATTTGGGATATCTATGGAAGGGATGAAGATGGAACCTAAGAATGTTAGAGCAATAGTTGAATGGTGGACACTTGTGATTGTTGGAGAGATAAGATCATTTCATGGAATAGCAAATTTTTTACCAGAAGTTCATCAAAAAAATTAGTGATATTTGTACACCTATGACATAAACAATGAGGGGTGACCAAAAGGAATTCAAGTGGACATTAGGAGCACAAAATAGTTTTGAGTTGTTGAAGCAAAAGGTGACAACACAACCCATGTTGGAACTACCAAAATTTGATAAGGTATTCCAAGTGGATTGTGATGCTAGTGGTAGTGCAATAGGAGTTGTGTTAAGTTAGGAAGAGAGACCAGTAGCCTACTTCAATGAAAAATTGAATGATGCTATGAAAAGATATTCAGTTTATGTTCAGGAGTTCTAGGCAATCATACAAGCCTTGAAGAAGTGGAGACATTACTTATTACCTATTTGTGTTGTATACAGATCATCAATCTTTGCAATGTTTGAATAGTCAAGGGAAGTTGAACTAGAGACATATGAGATGGGTAGAGTTCTTACAGAGTTACACATTTGTGTTGAAGCACTGGAGTAGGAAGTCAAACAAGGTTGCAGATGCATTGAGTAGGAGAAGGAGTTTGTTGACAGAGATGACAATTGAAGTATTAGGTTTTGAAGAACTAGAGCATATGTATGACGATGACATTGATTTTGTTGAGGCATGGAAGGCTTACAAGGAACTTGTAGAGACAGATAGGAGCAAATGGTTGGATTATTTCATTCAAGAAGGTATGTTATTCAAGAACAATCAGATATGTATCCCTAGAAGTTCAATGAGAGAGAATTTGATCAAGGAAAAGCATCATGGAGGATTAGTAGGACATTTTGGAATTGATAAGACCATAACATTGGCGAGTGAGAACTATTTTTTGGCGTAGTTTCATAAGGATGTCAGGAAGTATGTTCAAAGTTGCAGGATTTGTCAAGTTGCAAAAGGGAACAATTAGAACATGAGAATTTATACACCATTGACAGTACCAGAGAGACCATGGGAAGAAATTAGCATGGATTTTGTGTTGGGATTTCCTAAGACACTGAGAGGATTTGATTCTATATTTGTGGTTGTGGATAGATTTTCCAAGATGGCACATTTCATACCTTGTAAGAAAACCAATGATGCAGTACATGTTGCAAACCTATTTTTCAAGGAGATTGTGAGATTATGTGGACTACCAAACTACCAAAGAGTATAGTATCAGATAGAGACACTAGATTCATTGGGTATTTCTGGAAAACCTTATGGAAGAAGATGAAGACATATTTGAAGTATAGTTCAACATTTCACCCATAGACAGATGGACAAACAAAAGTGGTAAATAGGAGTTTGGGGAACTTTTTGAGGTGTTTAACTGAAGGTGATCCAAGAAATTGGGTCTTGATACTACCACAAGTAGAATTTGCATACAAAAATTCAGTAAACTGGAGCACAGGGAAGACACCATTTGAAATTGTGATGGGAAAACAACCCAGAGGAGTGGCAGAATTAAGAGATATCAATATCGAGGGTAAAAGGAGTATGGAGGCCAAAGAATTTGTAGGATTCATGGAAACAATGCATACTAAATTTAAGGAGCATCTGGAGAAGATGAACAATATCTACAAGGAGAAAGTAGATAAGAAGAAAAGACATAAGGAGTTTGCAGTAGGAGAGGATGTAATGGTATATTTGAGGAAAGAGAGATTTCCAATTGGGACATATAATAAGTTGAAGATGAATAATTTCGGACCTTGTAAAGTCATTAAGAAGTTTGATTCTGGAAATGCATATGAGGTGGAACTACTAGAGGAATTTGGCATATCACTGGTGTATGAGCATCAAAGCCATCATTTGCAAATTTGAACATTTGAAGGTCATTAGGTTGAGTCTAGGGTGTTTTGGAGTAATTTGAGTCTTTTTACATTCAATAAGGTCTATTGAGACCATTTCAATTTAGTTTGGGTCATTTTTGTGTCATTTGAGTCAAAATGGCAAAAGTTGCAAAAATGCAAAAAGTTGTCATGACAAGAAACTGCAAAAATGCAACTTTTAGGAAGTTGAAGGGTCATAGGAATTTAAAAGGTAGTTATATATGTTTGGGTGGTTGGATTTGAATGTAATAGCTATAAAAATCCTCCAAAAGGCTCAAGCAAGGGTGGATGAAGATTGTATTGAATCATTCATATCAATAACAACATTATTTTTGCATTTTCCCTATTATTTTGCACTTTTCAGGAACTATACGGACTTGTATAGTTAGCAATTGTTGTGAATAATATTTATTTCTATAGGAACATGAATTAACTTCAATTTATAATTTTTTTGAGGTATTGAGATTGAATTTGGAAGGAGTTTTCTTCATTTTTATGTGGCAGCCCTGTTAATCATGTATTGAGGGTTTGATAGTCTCTTAAAATGCGAACTTAACCCATTCCACTCTCTGTGGCTACTATAACTCATGGAATGGGTTCAATGCATTAGGAATTAGGTTTTCTCTTGGTTTGGTGGGAAGAGAAAGAAAAAAATTAGGATTTGGGGTGATGCCCTAGGGCAGATTTGTGTGTTTTTCAAGTGAAAATGGGGTGTTGAAACATGGTCTTGTCAAAATATTGATGGAACTATCTATGTAAGGGATATTTGAGTTTGTACAAACCATTTGTGAACTTTTGGTGGCATCAGTTGGGTTAGATAAGCCTGGGAGGTAGAACATTCAATAAACCCTTGTTATTTATATGCAAATTGAGGGTTTTGTGGTTTAGTATCTTAGAGGTCATGGCTCTAAAGAATGATGGTGGATTTTGATGTTTTTCAACCCAATTAAGGACTATTTAATGATTTTGGGGGTTATCTTGGTGTTTTAAGGGTACTTCCTTTGTTAATGTGGGCTATTTGGTGGCCAAAAACTAGGGACAGTCTATTGATTCACCATATTGTTTCAAAGAAACCTCATGAAATATTTTGGTATGTTGTGTTAGG
>VDFB02038012.1:0-64541 GCA_007258455.2 Sequoia sempervirens | reverse complement strand
ATTCATATCTTCTTCGTGAGATAAGCCGGGTGTCATGCAATACCTTCCTCGCCAAGAGGGAGTGTTATTCTATGTAGCTTGGACAAAAGTGTCTCCACACTAGAAGTGTCATTTAATTATTTAATTATTTTCTAGAAACCTCCAGAAAAGGGCTGAGTTGTCTAGATAATTATGTAATTAAATAAATTGATTCTCCTAGAGACTTCTAGAATCCAGTTAGTTAGGGTTTTTAGAGTCTATTTAATCTTAGCCATTGATTGAGATTAAATCATGGCCATTGGTTTTCCAATGAGAAAAGTATAAAAGGGGATCAATGGGCAATTGGAGAACAACAACAACAACAATAACAACAAGTAGACTTGCAGTGATAGCAAGTAGAGATACTTGAGAAAGACTTGCAGTGTTAGCAAGTAGTAAATTTGCAGTGAGAGCAAATAGTCTTGCAGTGTTAGCAAGGGCGCAGTGATAGCGTTGGGGATAGCAGCCGTGGAATTTCAGCAGGAGAAATTGAGGGAAGAATTTCCAGAGAAGAATATTGCGGAGCTCGCCAGAAGAGGCAAAGCAGTTTTTGTATTCCTTAATTTGCTGAAGTTTAATATAATTCCTCATCTGCAGTAGTGGTTTTCCCTTCGGGGTTTTTCCACGGACAATTTGTCCAAAAATATTGTGTTCATTATTGTGAATGTTTTCTTCTCTATTCTTGTGAGTTTTTATGGTGAAGTTGCAGTTGTGTTATTTTTCGATATTTGCTGAGAATTAATTTTCAGAGTCAAATAATCTATGTATTAGATAGGAGATTAATAATCAGTAACTGCAATAGAATTTTCACAATAAATATGTCCAGAATGAAAACTTGCCATGATCTAACTCATGGTCATTAACATAATTAGGGCCAACAACCTGACCATTTCCACACTACCACTACAACAGTCACACATGTTATCATGACAGTTTAAATATGTTCAGAATCAAAACTTGTAATGATCTAACTCATGGTCATTAACATTATTAGAGCCAACAACTTGACCATCTCCACACCACCACTACAAGGTCGCACATGTTATCATGATTTTCAAACAATATGAGCTGATGATGAACTAGAAATCAGAAACACTGTCCAAATCCATTATGCATATATCCATGATACCTGAATATGATTTTAGTAGAATAACTTTTCAGTATGACCAAGTCAGCTCTTGAAAGCTCCACTAGGCTGCTTCCCAATGCTTAATTAAACATGAATCTATTTTTCTTATGTTCTCATGAAATTTAGATTGTTGAAACAAGAGATTTAAATTCATTAATATTTCCATTTTACTTTTACCAAAGCAATAATCTCATACTCAGCTACCATCAACTTACTACTAATGCTCACTGTCAGTTTGAAACCTATAACCAAACGTCATATACACTTAGATGTGCATCTTTAAAATAGGACAAGTGAATTTCTGATCCCTTGAGCAGCAGATCAGGCAAAAAGACAAAAATCCTAGATCAGACATCAAGGACCCCACTAAATCTCCAAAAGACCATGTCAGAGGGTATCTAATTTTTCTTCCATAGAAATGTTCGGAAGGTTCATGTTTGGCAATATGCTAACCAAATTTTTGGACTAAGATGTCGCAACTAAAATAGGCTATAGAAAAGAGGACATCAATTTGATAAATAAAAAACCAACAATTTAGATAAATAATAGAATTAGTAGAATATCTATGATCAACTAACAAGTAAAAAATTTGAGGAAAATCAGCCAATGGACCAAAAGAGATTATTAAAAGAAAAAGCCTCCATCAATTGGGAGATTGCAATCAAAGAAGGTGATCCAATCTAAATGTTGGGAAGCAAACAGAAAGTGGAAGAAACAATTTGAACAAAAAACATAGCTTAATGAAATGGTTAACTGTTGTGTAATGTCCCCAATTTCGTGAGCATCAAAGTTCGAAGGATTAGCCTATTATTTGACCCTAGTAGGCTAGTGTGGTGGATTAGAGGGTCCAGTTTGGGTGTTATGGAGCTCTTCAAGTAGTAGTTGAAAGCGTTTATCTCTCCAAATCCTTCATATGTTATGAGGCATTGATATTCAGGAGTTTCTGGTTCTGTTTTGAGAGACTTACTATTTATAGTAAGTCAATGGATGTTAGAGAGGGACCCTTACTATTTTTAGTAAGACAATTGGATGCGCACTGGATGCAGTGGGTTACCTCCTAGAGCAGATAGAATTGAATTATATGCATGATTGTGGAAGTTATGGCATTTTTATTATTATTAAAGTTATACTTTAATAATAATAATTAATTAATTAAAAAGTGCACATCATTTAATTATTTAATTGACTTTATTATGAGGGGGTTATTTAATGAATTATTAAGTCAATTATTTAAAGTGCATTTAAGTTATATTGGGGGCCCACTTTAAGAGATGACATATTAAATGCTTTTAATGTATACTTTATTATAAGTGATAAAGTGTTATTTAAAGGGAGATATAAGTGTTTAATAAAGTGTACTTTATATTGTGCACCAAATGGAGGGAAAAGTAAATGAAATCAAAGTGAAATTAAATGAGATGAAGCCAAATGCAAATTAAATATTATATAAAGGCTTTCGAAAAGGGATTTCATTCATTCTTGAATCATTCAACATTTGTCTATTCTGAAGAAGCTTTGGCTTTGAAGAAGATACCTAAGTTTTGTTGTAATTTCAATCTTGGAGAATGTAGCCTCTCTTCGATTGTGCTGGTGGCTTCACACGGAGGTCACACTTGAGCTTTATTGGAGATTTGAGATTTCAATTGATGTTCCTTTTGCAGAGTTTTGATGGGTAATCAGTATTTTGCAGTTTGGGGGTGATTTCATGGGTTTCCATCAATTCTGTGTAGCTAGATTTTGTATTGCTGAATTGGAGTTTCATTCACAGTAGAGAATAGGATAACTTTTTCGTTCTGGGTATTTGATCATTCCATTCCTCACCCTAGGGAGCCCCTATACCTGCATTTTTGTGGGATTTGGTGAAGTCTTCAATTTTATACATCAAATTGCCCTTCTTGGGAAGTGCGCCACTCCTGGCACATGCATTGGAATGTGTGCATAAATTAATCTACCATTTTCAGCAGGGTTTCAGTGTTGGATGCTAATTGCCTAGGCCAAAGGAGACATTTGCATTTGATTTGGCATCATTCGGAGACTCGGTGTGGATTTGGTGAGCATTTTAGTGGTTCCCAGCACTTGTCCTGACAGGATGAAAATTATATTAGATTGGCTGCTAGTGTTTCCAGATTTCAGTATATTTATTGTCTTCAGTAATTGGGTATGCTTTCTATGTAAAAAGACAATAAAGACAATCATATTAGAATATACATATTGTGTTTGCAAGCCAAAATAAATCTGATTTGAAATAAATGAAATAAGGATTTTCTTTCAGCAGTAGTTTGAAATGCAATAGTTATCATTACTTCCATCTTGAGAGTTCATAAATGTATTTGCATTGCTTAAGTTTCCTAGCATCTTTACTGAAAAATTACAAAACAATCAAAAATCATTTGGAACCCAAACAAAAAATACACCAATTGCATAGCGTTCAGTATTTGGAGAACAGTAGGGTTCTTACATGTCGGTACATGGGCAGGACTTGTCCCCACTGATAGGCTCAAACAGCACATCAAAATTTCAATTAAAAAAAGATTTTTTTAATTTTCAATAGAAAATAAGGTCTGATATAAAGCTCCAACTTGAAGAGAGCTATATTACTATATGCATACATTTTATATAAAGAAAAATACTTATTTGAGAACAAAAATATTTTCAGATACATATCAGTAACCAAGTCAAAAGCCAGTGCCCCAAGACTCATAGTATCTAAGTCTCCGTAATGATGACAGAGTTAGCAATGACATTTTTTAGGGGGAAATTAATCAAATATTCATGGATTTAAAAATTACATTAGTATAACAACAGAGTGGAAGGAAATTTTATCCCTAAATAGCCCTAAAAAGACATCTGAGCTGAGAATCAAGAGGCAATGACTCAACATCTTGGTGAAAAAAATTGAATTTAACTTTAACATGTAAATCCAGCTCCTCTAAGTTGAGAGGTGTGGGTCCTCATGAAATATTGCATTGCATGTTGACTCACATAAGAATCCAATAGCTTTCAGTCAAACTGTAAGCCAAAATAATTGCAGCTTTCCCTAACAAAACCAGCAGGGGTTAAATTCAACTGTTGACCCTGTCCATCAGGTGAATTTTTTATGGTGGTTATCCATTCAACATTACACTAAAGAAAGAAACATCATAGAATAGATATATCTAATGACTATACAACTATAATCCTCCTGAATTTTTATGGTCTGTCCCTAATTTCCCTTTTCACATCATACGGTCTTCAGAAAAAATTTCTTGTATTTTACAGTAAAAATGCACAAATCCTCCTGCAGAGCCATCATATCAACCCCTCCACCCAAGTGTCTCTAAGGAGAGACACTTACCAAGAAGGCAGGTGAATGTATTCATTAACCTCCTTACTATTATGAAAATCTGCATATATTTTCATTTTAGACATGGTAACAGGAAGCTTTCTGAGGTAACAGTTTCAGGATCCTCCTTCCTCAGGGACGAGAAGTTTACCAATGATTAAATTTTGTGCTCCTACACAATAGCTAGAGAAATTCTAAATCCAAATTCTTCATAAGAAAATAAACTGAATCCAGCAGGGGTTTCCCATGATAGCCATTTCGTTGAAAGAATATTAAGATATGGAGTATAAATTTTAAATGGCAACGTTTCTCTGCTGGTCCATGGTATAAGAAGTTAAATATGTTAATCTACTTTTCCAAAATGGAATTACTAGTTATCTGTTTTGCTAATGATAACTGATTCACATTATTAACATGTTTACAGGCTTTTGAAGTAAAGTCCACGTTTATAACAACAATAGGTAGCATGCCATACAAACATAAACTGAGTGCAATTAATTTGCATTGTTCTGTATATAATAAATGGCATATCATTTAAGTATAAAATATATGGTACTTTTGTATTCTACTCTCATCCTACTGTCAAGCACAAAAGAAGAAATCAAAACATGCTTTGGATATTTTTACCTTTTGCATGGCCAACGAAAGTGACTCTGGACAACCAATGCCTGTAACACACAACACAACCTTATTCTGAACTGTATTCAAAGGAACCTTTGAAAGTTGGTACTGCATTCTAAAAAAGTAGCATGGAACCATTTTGCTAAGAAAAATGGGGATCTCTTGCTTTAACACATCTTCCAACACAGCTCTGATGTATTGATGTTTTTCATTTGTAATCTGCAAAAAAAGAAAATAATAATTACTCTTGCAAGAAAGTCAAAATTGTTTCCATTTAGCTTCCTAATGACTTGAAAAGCTACTACACAGGCAAGGGGCTACAAGAAATTGAACCTATATGATATGCAGGGAACCAATAACATCAAAACTCATACTCTATCTAATATAGCGGATTGTGAAGCAATTGAAGTTAGATGGGATCCCCCTACGATTTTCTTTGTAGAAAAGGAAAATACCAAGAGTCAGAAAACAAGAAAAAATCCACAACATAAATCCCACCCAACAACAATATCAACTGATATCATAGTTCAAAAATTCAGACTCAGCAAAAACTTGGGACAAAACTCAAACTTGGCAAATCTTCCAAACATTAAAAAATAAATAAATTTGTAAGATTATTCTTCAAAAATTATGCATATTACTAAATTGAGAGAATCCAATATTGATTTCCTTCATATATAGATCAAAATTAGAATTCAATACACATCATAAATCGAAAGATGAGTTTAATATCATCTTCAAGTTTAAATATGAATAAAAAATTACCAAGCATAATTTCAATGTTCATATTCATAATGACATAATCTATAAATTCCTCCAATGACTAAACCTCCTAAATGGCTATGTGGATGTCCTCAAACTAGATGGCAGTGCTGCAGCTTCTTGTTAAGGAATAATATCATCCTCAACAAGAGCCTCAAGCATATGATCGTAATGTGACTATGATGAACCCACCTCTAATGGCTCGCCTTCTGCCTCCTTATATGTTGCGACACCCATTGCCCATTCCACTACCTCCCTCTCAAAAAACTATATCATCAACATTTAACATGGGATCCACATCCTCAAAAACCTAATCTAAATATGGATCGATGTTATCAAAGTCAAGCATATAGTGTATGTCCCACTCCTCTACCTTCTTTGCATGCAACTGAAGCTCATACTGCACAAAGACAAAGTCATTCAAGTGTTTTTGAGTCAATACCTTGCAATTCTTTGTGTGAATAGCCTCAAAACTCTCCAATTGTACTCACAACTTTACGCACTACAAGGATGGGACAAAATGTAGATGGCAAGTTTTTTAAGATTAGGCATTGTTGCATCAAAATCTTTTCACCACAATGTCAAGTCCCAAAGATTTCATATTGATTTTTGGTAAGAAACAACCAAAAGTATTTTTAAACACTACCTTATTTATAAATAATAATATAAATTTAAAAATTATGAAAAATAATATTCAAATTTCCATTTTGGCCAACCACCTTTGGTTAGAGTCTATTGGCACGTATTTATGTTTGTTTGTTGGAGTTGTTTCATCATCATGAATTGGACATTTCTGGTCATGGCAAATTAGCAGAAACGGAAACCTCCACTAATCCTCCTCAAGGTGAGACGAAATCCTCAACCCTACTCATGAATTCACTTCTGTAACATTCATCCACATTTTACCTAACTCTCTAATTTACTTTCTTCAGGCATTATTCAGATCAGGCATACACAGAAGGGTAGCGACCAAGTGATAACTGGTGGCGAAGCCCTCCTGGTTCGTGCCACCCCTCTGTTTCATCATTTCCCTATTGTCATGCTTCATGTGCGAGACATTATCAGGGCACCATCCTCGCATATAACGATTTCCACTCCAAGGCGCTCAAGGCATCTTCATACAATCATTGCAGAGGGGTCTTTCAACGAGATATTACTTCCTAGTGCATGTGTATATTTGCCAGCGATGCCATACATCGAGTGACTTCATCACGCCACCGCACAAGGCTAATGTGACCCGCACTGAGGTCTATTTTGTAGCAGCACCAAGTTCATGCCTTAACGAGGTCATCCACGGAATTCTCCAGTGTGCAGGAGCATTCTTCATAATCGTCATAAGCCTGTGGGAGCGCTGAATATAGGCAACATCATTCATCTCCAAATCCGTGAAGCTTCTCTATTTGATGGATTGAACCGTAGTGATTAACTCAAGTGAAATCTGAGATCTTTGTATATGCATTTGATGATATTTTTTGAAAACTATCATGTGTCAAATCTAAGCGAATTCCTATTGTTATTTATGGGTGATCAGTTATGTTGAAACTTGAACCTGAATATTTTATGATTCCTATCTGCATTAAACTTCTCAGATCTGTGTATGGTTTCCTATATCAAAATCCTGTTTATTTTGTGAAGTTAAGAGTCTTTGATTTCTTTGTATTTTGAGATAACTGTGTGGCGTCTATTGACTGTGATTATATTGCAATATTGAGATTTTGTAAAGCATAGATGGCAAAGTTTTGAGAGCGTAGTTGAATTGCAAACCATATAGGAAACCTGTAGCTTTGTATTGTTGTGCTTGACCCAATAAAAGGAAGTCTTGTTGTCACAAGCATGAGGTTGACTTAGCCATTCCATGTAATTGGAAATATGAGGACTATTATGTGTTGCAATCTGAGAGTTTGTTCAGCTGAGTCGTTGCATGTGAGTAGGAAGGTGGCAGAATTACTAACTTGTTTGTAGCCTTTGGAAGCTCAAATTTTAGTATATATAGAGGTGCTCTTTCTATCATTTGTTACACTTCTCATTCTAATTTCTTTGTTGTTATTCTGCTGTATTTTTTGTGCAAGTGAATTAGAGAGCTTGAGAGTTAGTGAGTTGCTTTGTTATTTTGCAATTGTATTGTTGAGAACTTGAGAGAATTTGTAAGAGGCTAGTGTTTGGAGGTTAGTTGAACTTTGGAGAAGTAGCATTCGTGGTGGTGAAGGCTAAGGTTGGAAAGCAACATTTTCAGTTGGAACTCTATATCCAGGCATGCTGATTTCTATTCCTTCATTATTTATGGTTATTTGAACATAATGCCTTCATTTGGAAAGATTGCTTTTTGAATGCATGGTATGCTTGTTCTTATGAACTTAGATATTTCCTTGTATTGGAATAGTCTTGAATGCATGATATGCTTGTTCTTATGAACCTAGTTATTTCCTTGTTTTGGAATAATCTTTGGAAATGCATTATATGCTTGTTCTTATGAACTTAGTTACTTCCAAGTAAGGAAGATTCTTGTGGGATTCTTGTTTGAGTCTCAAAATAGTGAAACCCTATTATTTGGCAACACATTTATATTATGTGAAGTATGTGTGGCTTAAGTGCTATAAGAACTATACTTAGTTTGTTAAGTCTATATGGATAATGCATGAGGTGGAATATGTTGCTATCTTATAGTACTCTAATGAAAATGTCATTTTGAACTTAAGGGGTTAGCATGGTTATTCTTGCCGCTGGGGTTAGTGAAATCCATGGGAAAGGGGGTAACCTAGCTAGACACTAGTATGTGTACATGTATGGTTACTGTGGTTATACCTGGAGTTAGAGGAATCCATGGGCAAGGGTGTAACCTAGATAATCAATTTATTATAGACTTGGATATTCCTAGGGTTAGGGTAATCCATGGTTAAGGGATTACCTTGTTGAACATTTGTTATGTTATCACCTTAGAATGAATGCGTGTTATGTTTATGGTCAATACCAAATCAAGCTTAAGGGTGGGTGGACAGATGACTCTCACTTGAAGTATTGAGTGTTGAATTATTTGGCCAAAGTAGTGTAAGTAGCCATTGTTTACACTGTCAGTTCACTGTGATCCATGATTGCATTCTAGGCAGGGAAACCAATGTATGGTAGCTCTAGATATATAGGACACAACACTATGCTCAGGAAGGTTATGATTATGGGGTTACCAAACCAATCTCTTCGTCGAAGGGTAGGGCCATCTTACCAGTTAAGTAGATGTTCGGGGGACCGCATAAAGTCCATGGTTAGCGAAAAAGCGCTTGAGTGATGCTCTCCCTCATACAATTGGCGACCAGGATTTGAGGATGTAGCGCTAGTTTGGGGGACACCTAGAATGTATGCACTAGTGATGGGAACATCTAGGAGGTATGCACCAACATTGGGGACATCTAGACCGTTGTACTTTGTTTATATATCTTTATCATTGAGCTCATAGAAGCTATGTATGTAAACATGTAACTCTATTCTTATTGAGAAATTGTAAATGTGAAATATTATCATGCAATTATGTAATATGAAATCCTTTCCTGAATTATTGAATTGATTCTATGTTATGCAAAGGGAAAGTTTGGAATGGTTATGTTTCAAATGTGCAGCTTATTATTCATGTGAAAAGGAAAAAGTTTTATGTCTCATAATATTAGTAGCATAAACTTTAACTTGTGAAGCAAATCTTTTATTTCTCCTACCTCTGCAGAAAGATTTCTGATTTCTTTTTGCTGTGTTTTGAGTAATCTTTTAAGATCACTTACATCACTTAATAAGAGATCAAATTTCTTAAAGATTCCTATAATATCAGGATCTGCAGAAGAGTGTTTATGAATCTTGGAGGAAGAAGATTCTTTCCTTTGCCATGGCGGAATTTTATATCCATGGTCTGCATGTCTTGCTTGATGAGAAGAAGGTTTCTTGTGTAATTGTAGTTGTTTTTCTGCATCAATCTTTTCTTGTTCTAGCTTTTTCATTTTTGCTAGATGTTGATGGACAGCTTTCCTTCTTTCATCTCTTGTTCCAGCTAATTTGTATGGATCCTTAGATTTCTCAATCTGGATCTTTGTGTTAAGATCTTCAATAGTAGTTTTTAACAATGTAACCAGAAAATCTTCATCTTCATCTGATACTGATTCTGAACTACTAGAAGAAGATAAATTTTTCATTTTTCTTCTATCTCTGGATCTCAACATAAAAGTGGAATCTGGAACTATCTCAACAATTTCATAAAGATCTGTTAATTGATCAGTATATTGTACAACATCCCATCCTGGATTATCTTTCTCAAAACTTGCATAAATCTTTGTACCAGGATTTAATTTCTTGGGACAGTTAGTAGCATAATGGGGTCCATTACAAATGAAACATTTGACCCTCTTATTGGAAGAATGATCTCTTCTTTTCAATAACCAAGGAGGGGTAGATTTTTTCCTTTTTCGATAAGGAATAACCTTATAATGCTTTCTCTTACCATGTTTACTTCTTCTGAATGTAAATTCTCCATCATGGTAATTTTTCTTTTTCTGAGAGCATTTTCGGCATCTACAGTGTTGTCCACAACCCTTCTTTTTGAATTCCCTTAATTGCTGAAAATCTTTTAACTGGTTGATTGGAGGAAGATTACAAAATTCTTTCAGATTAAAAGTATAATTATACTCATCTTTATTTAACTGTAATGCTCCTAAGAGACATTGTTTTTCTAACTTGTATCTGATCAATCTTCTTAATGTAGGAAAACTAACATCATCAAGCTTCTGGTTTTCTTTTCTGATGATATAATCTTGTGCCCATGCACCTAGACCACAAGGTAATGAATTTAAATAATACTGCTTTGTAGTCAAATCATGCATCTTATTTGCAGCTACCATGTATGACTCGAACATACAATTATAAGCATCAAATTTTGCTAAATTTTTCAGCTTCATAGACTGCAATATCTTATTTGCTTCTACTGCTTGATTTGATATATCATCACAGAAGAGTTCTGTTAGTAACCATTTGAATTCATCAAATCCTGCTTGAAAAATGTCATCTTTTCCTAAATTCTTTAAATCAACCAAAATTGGATCTGTGGGTTGAGTAGGAATGATTTTAGGCATAGGTCCAACATCTGGGAAATTGTTCCACCAGCTGCGTAGCTTGCCTGTCATTAGCCTCACTGCATACAAAACCTTAGAAGGTTCTGTCCATGTTCCTCCTCTTTCAAAGAGATTTTCTAATGTATCTGCCCATGTGCAAAGAGCTTCATAAGGGTTGACCAGTTTATCTATGTTTAAAATATAACCGCTAGATGCATAAGGACGCATCTGTTCTGGTCTTAAATTCTCACTGACTGGCTCTTGCATTTCTATATCCATGGTAACTTTTTTTAGATTTTCCCATGGTTCCTGTGTCTCTATCTGCTGATAGGTGGACAGATCTAAAGAATGATCATCTAAAGAATGATCCTCATCATCAATATTTACAGAGGATAAAGAATTGTCAGAGAGTGTTAAATCATTAGTGTCAGAAAGAGAAAATTCTGAATCTTTATTGGCAAACACCGGTTCATCCATATAGACTGGTTCATCTAGTTCTGACTCAACTCCTACTTCTTCTAGCCAATCTTTTAATGGCTCTTTTTCAAGTGTTTTAGTGATGTCAACACCTTTCTCTTTGCTTGCTGATGTATGCTCTTTGGTTTGCATATGTATATGCAAAGATTTCTTCTTTGTTGATTTGGAAGAAGAGGGTTCTTCAATGGATGATTTCTTTCTCTGTATGATCACCTTTTGGTGAGAAGTCTCTGTTCTTTTCTTGGGTTCTAGGTCTTCGCTAGAACTACTATTTTTACCAGTTTGTGTTACTCTAATCTTTTTTGTGTATGATCTGACCTTTTCTAATTTTTTAGCAATATTTACCAAAAGAATTGTTTTTTCATCAGCATCATCCTTTCTAGATGTTTCATTGTTTTGCTGATTTCCATATATATGGGTCAGATAGCTATCTTGGTGTTCTTGAACAGAGATAACCTTTTTAACACTAGCATGTGTCTGAGTAACATCATAACTTATACTGGCAATTTCATTTGACAAAGTTCCACAAAATTGTTCTATATTCTTTGATACAGAGAAATTCCTTTGTTGATCTTCAGAAATTATATCAACCTTATTTACAATATCTACAGACATATCTACAGATTGTTTAGCATCAATTGCTATGTCATCTATATTTTCTTGTGCAGAAGCTAACCATTGAGAAATCCAATTTCTTTGTGCTTCTGAATTTTTCTGCTTTCTTCCCAATTCTGTATGAATCTTTGACTCATATTTTCCCCACTGATTTTTATCAGGATTTATTTGTGTAAATCCTTCTTGCGGAGGCCACCTTCCTGGTCCAATACTGATTATTTCTTGTTCCTGGCTATTGAGTTCCATTTTATACTTATATTTCTTCTCAGATCCTGCCCTGGGGAGTTTATGAAGCCTTTCTTTCATCATACACCCTTTTTCACCCATCTTAGTTAATTTTATTCCTTTCCCTTTTTTATCAGGCTGAGGCTCTGTTCTTGGGGTTAAGGCTAACCTTTGGCTTACTTGTCTGGCTAGTCTATCCAAGAGCTCAGGATTATCTAAGGAATGCGAAGATGGTATTTGTTTATATCTTGGGAACTGAGATGGTTCAATAGATTCCTCAGGATTAAAATCAAGGAATGGCTTATTGGAAGTGGTTGGGAAGTGTTGAGACATAGAAAATGATCTTGATAAGCGAGGTGCAGAGTGGGTAAATGAAGTCTCAGGTTGGATGAACATTGGTTGTTGTCCTGGGAGACTCTGAAGGTCAATGCTAGCCAATCTTCTACTTTGCATCCGTGGTTTTTCTGAGAATAACCCAGAAGAGGATACTGGAAGCTTTTGAAATGAAGGTTGGGTTCTATGGATCTGCTGTTCAATTACAGGAAACCCAATATCAAAACCTGTTGCATCTATATGCCTTCCATGGCTATCTACATTAGCATTGGCTTCTGTATAACTTACACCTGCCGGAAATTTTGAAGGAGGGAAAACAGTATTAAGCAATCTATATACACAACGACCACCTACAGTCGCATAAACTGAATCAGGTTGCAAAACTATTCCCTTAACTTGTAATAACAGACAGAAAGCTGACTGTATATATTTATCATCTAAATTGATGGTGAAGTTTGGACGAACTGACATGAGAGCGTCACCACCTTTTTCTTCATCAGAAGATTTTATTAATCTTCCCTTAAACTGTGCTATCACAGCTTGATCCCAAATAGTACACCGAGTGTCTATAAGAGTAGCAAAATATTCTGCTCCTATATCAAAGTTGAAATGTGGATGAAGGATTATATCTACTAATGAGAAGTGGACATGAAAATATCCTTTTTCCTTCCATCTTTTGATGTCATCAGATAATAGAAATGGTAAATATACTGGACATATTCCAACTCCAGAAACTCTAAGATTTATCTCAGATTGTCTAACAGAATGCATTACTTTAGCTTTTATGCCTTTCTCAGGATAGAGATCAGATATTTTGACATCTGGAAACTTAAAATTGCCTTTATCATCTATCAACTCATCTTTATCTTGGAAGTAATTATGTATCACACTAGAAAGAGAGCTACTTGCATTCATTGAGCGCTGACTTGCCATAGTAGAGGAATAAACTTACTTGGAAGTTGGTGATATGTATTTCTGCTACAATTTCTGTCTTACAGCCTACCCTCGGCGCCTGTCCTTCGGCTTAAAACGGGCTTTACGGTCTTACTGCAGGTCCACAGCTACAGATGGATCACTTCCGTGTTCAGTAATACTTGCTCCAAAAAGGCTTACAGAGGATTTTACTCAACTCAATGAGGCAATGCTATCTTCAGGATAAAAATTACAACCACTATAAAAACAACGATAAAGATACTGGCTTTTAATACCAAGCTAAAACCAGATGGACAATATGGTTCTCTCAAAGTCTCTATAACCTGTTGTTCGATTTCAAATTCAGTTGGCATAATAAGTACACAATATGTAAACAATATGGCTCTGATACCAATTTGCGGAATAGCTTAACAAGAGTTCTGGAAACAGAAATGATAGATACCAAACCCAATGACGCAGATTACACAAAATAGGAAGAAAAGAAATAAACAGATTTTGCATTCAAAACTTGTTCCACTATGAAAACTCATTACAATATAATCAGATTCTGATCATCCAGATCGCACTAGGCGCAGGAGAGAGCATAAGTCTGATAACCTAAGACTCTTCTAAGACTCTTTCAAATCTCAAACTCGGTGTGTTGAGATAGGCGTCTCCGAGGTCCTTTTATAGCAAAAGACTGATTCCATCGGAGCGGAACTTTAACCTTCTCTTCATAATATTTTGAAATCCGCCAATAGAAGAGTGCCAACAAAAAGCATCTTATCCGTAGCACCGCCCAAGGGGTAAGTGCGTGAACACTGATAAGAACCAACCGACAAGGATTCCTGTAGCCATTATAAAAGGCGTGAACAAGGAAACCACGACAACCGTGATTAGGACTCGTGTCACGTACACGATGACTTTACACCCAAAAGTCACTATGGGTTTTGCTTTTTTGTGAGATAGGTAGCATCCTATCTGTCACGTCTTAACGTGGGTGACATCACGGCATAGACAAGCCCATATGCTAGCTTCCAAAGGGAATCGGATCTAAAAGATCATCTGGTAGCTCTGAACAAGCTTTTTCCCAATCTTCCTGTGTGGCGTTGAAAGCATAATCTATCTGGACCATGTAGTCATTTGAATAAGCAATATCCTTTTCAATTCTGGCTGCAAGTAAGGCTGGTCGTAGAGTGATCTCTAAGTTTTGTAGCCGAACTTCTGCTTTCCAATTCTGTTCTAAAGGATAGTACTCGATCCTTGGAAACCAATATCCATTATGAGGATAAGTTTGAAGATAATCTGTAAGACCATCACAGATTGTATGAGTGAAACCAGGATGTAAGAGTTCAAAGAATTCTTCCATGTCTTGGTTGAATCTGCCTCCAACTAAATCAGCATAATCTTCAAAGTTATCTTGATGTAGAGAGATGCGGGTCACAAAGCCAAATTTTATTAATTTTAACAAATTCATTTTACTCCTTTTGGACCAATTCATACCAAAGAGTCCTTTGAATCTGATATGCATCATTTGTCTTCCACACCAATAGCTAATTGGGGCAAATTGCATCCCGATTTCTTTTTTGAAGTCATCTTCCTCATCAGGATCTAAAATAACATGGTGAAATTGATATTCAATATGCCTTCTTAAATATGTTAGCCACTTATTTAAGAAATATGTTTCTAATAAAGTAATAACAATTTCTTTTGGAAGTGTGGGAAGAATTAAAGTATTCCCTTGCCCGAAATCTGCAATATACATAGCTGCTCCATCAGGCCTGTAATATTCACATCCTAGAAATTCAAGGTCAGTGTAAATAGAACATGCCATTTCTCTTGTGAGAGAGTCTGCAAGTGGGTTAAGATCACCTTTGATCCATTCTATATCAAAATCATATCCTTGAAATTCAAAATACCACCGTGCAACTCTACCTTGAGCTATGTCTTCATCAGGTTTATTTTTCAGCAGATTTCTCATTGCCTGGCTGTCTGTGCGAACAGTAAAATGCACTGGTTTCAAGAAAATCTTGTATTTCTTTATGCCATTTTTTACTGCCAAAATTTCTTTCTCATATATGTGGTATCTGGTTTGTGTATCTGTAAATGTACCTGATCTGTATCCACATATATTCTGTTTACCTGTTTCCTCTTCCTGAATCAATACAGCGGACCATGTTTTATCAGAAGCATCAGTATATAAAAATAATGGAGATTTATCAACTGGATTTTGCAATGCTGGAAGATGTTGGCATTTTGCTTTTATCCGTTGAACTGCTTCTTCTGCTTCTTTGGACCATTCTTCTGTGTTATCTTTCAGATGGTGCTGGATAATTCTCCTGTCTTCAGCTAATCCTTTATAGAATGGTGAAAGATAATTGAGACAACCTAAAAACCTTTGAATCTGTTTCTTGTCAGTTAATATATCTGGAAATTCTTGAATTCTGACTAGAATATGAGGTTGTAGCATTACCTTTCCATCCTGAAGATGCAAACCTAAGAAATCAATCTGTGTTTGGCCAATAGCCATTTTTCTGGCTGTCAAACAGATTCCATGTTTTTTGATAGACTGGTATAGTGCATCTAGATGCTGCAAGTGGTCAGGAATAGAATCTGAAAATATAAGAATATCATCTATATAAACAACACAAAAATCTTTTAAATGTCTAAGTGCCTGGTCCATTCTTCTTTGAAAATAAGCTGGTGCTGTGCTTAGACCAAAAGGCATGACATTCCATTCATATAATCCTTGAGGGACTGAGAATGCTGTTTTATATCTGTCAGATTCTTTTACCTTTACCTGCCAAAAGCCTGATTTGCAATCAAACTTTGAAAATACCTTTTTATTTGCAGCTCTTCGGATTAAGTCTGAACTGAAAGGAAATGGATAATTAAATGGAAGAATTATCTCATTTAATGGTCTGTAATTAATACACAATCTCTTTTTTCCCCTGATCTGCTCTGCTCTCTTATTAACCAGAAATGCTGGACAAGAAAATGAACTTTTGCTTTCCCTGATAAAATTCCCTTGTAACAGTTCCTGCAATTGTTCATTTATTTCTTTAGTCTCTGTAGGGCTTAACAAATATGCTGGCTCATATGGGATCACAGATTTGCATTCTGGCTTTATTTGAATTTCACATTCTTCATGATCTTGTGACCAGAATTGAAGAGGATTAGGACTACAACAGTTTTCTTCAAATAACTTAGTTATTGTTTCAAAAGAATGTGCTGTTGTTTCTTTACTTTCTTTACTGGATTCTTGCCTCTTTCTTTTCTTCACCTGGTCAAATCTATGATTAACTATTTTGAGTGTTGGAATCTCAATTTGACCATCCTCATGTTTCAAAGAGATTTTATGTTTCCAAAACTGGAGAGGTTCATACTTGGTGAAGAATAAGAATCCGAGTAGTACATCATCCTCTAATTCATTATACTCAATAAAATCTGTAATAAATGTTTTTCCCATGATTTCAATGTGTACATCTTGCGCATACCTGCCCATATGTATCCTTTGTCCATTGATCGCATAGCTCTGTGGGAGATCTGTCTTTTCTTTCCAAAAGGAAGCTGGGATTGCATTAGTTTTTGCTAATGACCTTGATGATCCTGTATCCACAAAAGCATCTAATGGAATTTTCTTATATCCATGAAAACATAGATTTATTCTGATATAATTGCCATTATTTGCGAGCAATAAAGAGCAATGTTTTTCTCTTATATGGGAGCTGTGTGTGTTTGAGACTGCTTGTGTGCTACTGCTTGAAGCTGCTTGTTCTGACTGGTCAGCTTGATCTGCTTTAAAAAGCAAATCTTTTATTTCTCCTACCTCTGCAGAAAGATTTCTGATTTCTTTTTGCTGTGTTTTGAGTAATCTTTTAAGATCACTTACATCACTTAATAAGAGATCAAATTTCTTAAAGATTCCTATAATATCAGGATCTGCAGAAGAGTGTATATGAATCTTGGAGGAAGAAGATTCTTTCCTTTGCCATGGCGGAATTTTATATCCATGGTCTGCATGTCTTGCTTGATGAGAAGAAGGTTTCTTGTATAATTGTAGTTGTTTTTCTGCATCAATCTTTTCTTGTTCTAGCTTTTTCATTTTTGCTAGATGTTGATGGACAGCTTTCCTTCTTTCATCTCTTGTTCCAGCTAATTTGTATGGATCCTTAGATTTCTCAATCTGGATCTTTGTGTTAAGATCTTCAATAGTAGTTTTTAACAATGTAACCAGAAAATCTTCATCTTCATCTGATACTGATTCTGAACTACTAGAAGAAGATAAATTTTTCATTTTTCTTCTATCTCTGGATCTCAACATAAAAGTGGAATCTGGAACTATCTCAACAATTTCATAAAGATCTGTTAATTGATCAGTATATTGTACAACATCCCATCCTGGATTATCTTTCTCAAAACTTGCATAAATCTTTGTACCAGGATTTAATTTCTTGGGACAGTTAGTAGCATAATGGGGTCCATTACAAATGAAACATTTGACCCTCTTATTGGAAGAATGATCTCTTCTTTTCAATAACCAAGGAGGGGTAGATTTTTTCCTTTTTCGATAAGGAATAACCTTATAATGCTTTCTCTTACCATGTTTACTTCTTCTGAATGTAAATTCTCCATCATGGTAATTTTTCTTTTTCTGAGAGCATTTTCGGCATCTACAGTGTTGTCCACAACCCTTCTTTTTGAATTCCCTTAATTGCTGAAAATCTTTTAACTGGTTGATTGGAGGAAGATTACAAAATTCTTTCAGATTAAAAGTATAATTATACTCATCTTTATTTAACTGTAATGCTCCTAAGAGACATTGTTTTTCTAACTTGTATCTGATCAATCTTCTTAATGTAGGAAAACTAACATCATCAAGCTTCTGGTTTTCTTTTCTGATGATATAATCTTGTGCCCATGCACCTAGACCACAAGGTAATGAATTTAAATAATACTGCTTTGTAGTCAAATCATGCATCTTATTTGCAGCTACCATGTATGACTCGAACATAAAATTATAAGCATCAAATTTTGCTAAATTTTTCAGCTTCATAGACTGCAATATCTTATTTGCTTCTACTGCTTGATTTGATATATCATCACAGAAGAGTTCTGTTAGTAACCATTTGAATTCATCAAATCCTGCTTGAAAAATGTCATCTTTTCCTAAATTCTTTAAATCAACCAAAATTGGATCTGTGGGTTGAGTAGGAATGTTTTTAGGCATAGGTCCAACATCTGGGAGATTGTTCCACCAGTTGCGTAGCTTGCCTGTCATTAGCCTCACTGCATACAAAACCTTAGAAGGTTCTGTCCATGTTCCTCCTCTTTCAAAGAGATTTTCTAATGTATCTGCCCATGTGCAAAGAGCTTCATAAGGGTTGACCAGTTTATCTATGTTTAAAATATAACCGCTAGATGCATAAGGACGCATCTGTTCTGGTCTTAAATTCTCACTGACTGGCTCTTGCATTTCTATATCCATGGTAACTTTTTTTAGATTTTCCCATGGTTCCTGTGTCTCTATCTGCTGATAGGTGGACAGATCTAAAGAATGATCATCTAAAGAATGATCCTCATCATCAATATTTACAGAGGATAAAGAATTGTCAGAGAGTGTTAAATCATTAGTGTCAGAAAGAGAAAATTCTGAATCTTTATTGGCAAACACCGGTTCATCCATATAGACTGGTTCATCTAGTTCTGACTCAACTCCTACTTCTTCTAGCCAATCTTTTAATGGCTCTTTTTCAGGTGTTTTAGTGATGTCAACACCTTTCTCTTTGCTTGCTGATGTATGCTCTTTGGTTTGCATATGTATATGCAAAGATTTCTTCTTTGTTGATTTGGAAGAAGAGGGTTCTTCAATGGATGATTTCTTTCTCTGTATGATCACCTTTTGGTGAGAAGTCTCTGTTCTTTTCTTGGGTTCTAGGTCTTCGCTAGAACTACTATTTTTACCAGTTTGTGTTACTCTAATCTTTTTTGTGTATGATCTGACCTTTTCTAATTTTTTAGCAATATTTACCAAAAGAATTGTTTTTTCATCAGCATCATCCTTTCTAGATGTTTCATTGTTTCGCTGATTTCCATATATATGGGTCAGATAGCTATCTTGGTGTTCTTGAACAGAGATAACCTTTTTAACACTAGCATGTGTCTGAGTAACATCATAACTTATATTGGCAATTTCATTTGACAGAGTTCCACAAAATTGTTCTATATTCTTTGATACAGAGAAATTCCTTTGTTGATCTTCAGAAATTATATCAACCTTATTTACAATATCTACAGACATATCTACAGATTGTTTAGCATCAATTGCTATGTCATCTATATTTTCTTGTGCAGAAGCTAACCATTGAGAAATCCAATTTCTTTGTGCTTCTGAATTTTTCTGCTTTCTTCCCAATTCTGTATGAATCTTTGACTCATATTTTCCCCACTGATTTTTATCAGGATTTATTTGTGTAAATCCTTCTTGCGGAGGCCACCTTCCTGGTGCAATACTGATTATTTCTTGTTCCTGGCTATTGAGTTCCATTTTATACTTATATTTCTTCTCAGATCCTGCCCTAGGGAGTTTATGAAGCCTTTCTTTCATCATACACCCTTTTTCACCCATCTTAGTTAATTTTATTCCTTTCCCTTTTTTATCAGGCTGAGGCTCTGTTCTTGGGGTTAAGGCTAACCTTTGGCTTACTTGTCTGGCTAGTCTATCCAAGAGCTCAGGATTATCTAAGGAATGCGAAGATGGTATTTGTTTATATCTTGGGAACTGAGATGGTTCAATAGATTCCTCAGGATTAAAATCAAGGAATGGCTTATTGGAAGTGGTTGGGAAGTGTTGAGACATAGAAAATGATCTTGATAAGCGAGGTGCAGAGTGGGTAAATGAAGTCTCAGGTTGGATGAACATTGGTTGTTGTCCTGGGAGACTCTGAAGGTCAATGCTAGCCAATCTTCTACTTTGCATCCGTGGTTTTTCTGAGAATAACCCAGAAGAGGATACTGGAAGCTTTTGAAATGAAGGTTGGGTTCTATGGATCTGCTGTTCAATTACAGGAAACCCAATATCAAAACCTGTTGCATCTATATGCCTTCCATGGCTATCTACATTAGCATTGGCTTCTGTATAACTTACACCTGCCGGAAATTTTGAAGGAGGGAAAACAGTATTAAGCAATCTATATACACAACGACCACCTACAGTCGCATAAACTGAATCAGGTTGCAAAACTATTCCCTTAACTTGTAATAACAGACAGAAAGCTGACTGTATATATTTATCATCTAAATTGATGGTGAAGTTTGGACGAACTGACATGAGAGCGTCACCACCTTTTTCTTCATCAGAAGATTTTATTAATCTTCCCTTAAACTGTGCTATCACAGCTTGATCCCAAATAGTACACCGAGTGTCTATAAGAGTAGCAAAATATTCTGCTCCTATATCAAAGTTGAAATGTGGATGAAGGATTATATCTACTAATGAGAAGTGGACATGAAAATATCCTTTTTCCTTCCATCTTTTGATGTCATCAGATAATAGAAATGGTAAATATACTGGACATATTCCAACTCCAGAAACTCTAAGATTTATCTCAGATTGTCTAACAGAATGCATTACTTTAGCTTTTATGCCTTTCTCAGGATAGAGATCAGATATTTTGACATCTGGAAACTTAAAATTGCCTTTATCATCTATCAACTCATCTTTATCTTGGAAGTAATTATGTATCACACTAGAAAGAGAGCTACTTGCATTCATTGAGCGCTGACTTGCCATAGTAGAGGAATAAACTTACTTGGAAGTTGGTGATCTGTATTTCTGCTACAATTTCTGTCTTACAGCCTACCCTCGGCGCCTGTCCTTCGGCTTAAAATGGGCTTTACGGTCTTACTGCAGGTCCACAGCTACAGATGGATCACTTCCGTGTTCAGTAATACTTGCTCCAAAAAGGCTTACAGAGGATTTTACTCAACTCAATGAGGCAATGCTATCTTCAGGATAAAAATTACAACCACTATAAAAACAACGATAAAGATACTGGCTTTTAATACCAAGCTAAAACCAGATGGACAATATGGTTCTCTCAAAGTCTCTATAACCTGTTGTTCGATTTCAAATTCAGTTGGCATAATAAGAAGTACACAATATGTAAACAATATGGCTCTGATACCAATTTGCGGTTTAACTTGTGAATAAAACATAGTAAAAACAAAGGGTAGAACAATGGGCACGTTACATGTGGAGGGTCTTCAATAGCTATTTCAAAAAGACCATCTTCATCATTGTCCGCAACCAATGCTTTATCTATATTTATCTTGCCATCAAGGAGATCCTTGGCATGCTGAATGCAATTCATAATAATGTGTCCCTTTTTCTTGCAACAGTAGCACAAAATTCTATCCTTTAAAAAGTGATTTCCCTTTATGCAGAAGAACTGGATTTGGAGGAATGGTTAGGCTTCTTTTTTCCAAACATTGCAATTTCCTCTATAGTTGAGTCAATTTTCTTAGCTCCTTTATCGATTACAGTGGATATTATATCTTCTAGGGTAGAATCTACTTTGTTCAATGTGGACACAATATTACCATAGCTAGGAGGCATGCTAGTTAAAAAAATAGCTTTTGCACCATCATCATCTACTTTAGCTTTTATCCCAACTATTTGATTTATTAGGGAGAAAAACTTACTAATATGTTGAGGTTTGAACAATACTATCACCTTCCATCATTTTCAGCCCAAACAATTTTTGCTTTAATTCCATCTTTGCACTTGATGCTTGCAATCCAAACAAAGCATTCAAATCATCTCACACTTCTTTTGAGGTCTTTGATAAGTTAATATGGTGGAGGTATGCATCTGAATGTCCAAGACCAATCAAAGCTATTGCTCTTCAATTCTTTGCAGTCCATTTTGTGCTTCCATCAGCATCAGTTGGCCTTGTTGTTGCTCCACTTACCACATCCCATATATCATTTTCAATAAGGATCAACTGTAACTTGATTTGCCATGTGTGGAACTCTGAACCTTCAAATTTCTCAATTGATGTGTGATTTTTCTCCATGTTGAAAATACTTGACTGTAATGTCCCCATTTTAGTCAGTTCTTGGCAACAGTGTGTTAGCCTATTTTTTGGACCCTTGTGGGCTAACTAGATTGGTTAGAGGGTCAGTGACATTTTCTAGAGGAGTTTTGTCGTTCTCATTTTCAGAGCTCAATGATTGGCTCACAGTAGGCCTTGGCAGTTCAGGGGTTGACAGCTTCTAATGGCACATTATTATGTTGGGTTTTGAGCGAGTTATGAATATTTCAATGGAATAAAGTGTTTTAATATATTTGACGGAATATTATAAAGTCAACTTGATTTTATAATAAAGTAATCACTTAAATTTATTTAAGTGAAAATTAGAAGCATTTTAGTGAAATATTTCATAAAGTGATTAATTAAATCACTTAAAGTGGGCACCATGTATTTAAGTGAAAACTATTGAAAAGGGGATTTAAATATATTCTAAAATATTTAAATGACTCCAAAAGTGGCGTCACTTCTTGGGATGCGTGCCTTTTGGCTTTATATGCAAGCCAAGGTAAAATCAAACTCACTTTTGACTATTTGATATTTTCTTGGCTTTGGCTTTGCTTGCTTCTCTGAGACAAGGGTTTTAGGAGTTTGTTTATCTCTGGAGAACGAAAACTCTTCAAAGATCTGTGATTGTGAGACTGTGAAAGATTAGTTGAATGATTGCTACAATAGGGGCTTCAATTCAGAAGTTCTACAGTGCTTCAATGAGAATTTTTGGTGCACTATTCAGTAGTTGTCAATAAGATACAGGAGGGTTTGAGAGTTGGCGTCCTTCTTCATCTGGCAGACACTCCACCTTCATGGCCGTACTTTTCTATGCTGAGGACGTGGCTTCTTTATTGAAGTGCGTGGCACTTTTCTCAAGGGCGTTTGGAGTTCTGGAGAAGAAAGGCCTTCTTCTTTGAAGGTTTCTTATCTCCTTCATTGGCGTCTAGCTCGTACCTTTCATTTGCTTCAGTTTTTAGGCTAGAGATTGCTTTCAATTGGATTCTACGCTTGAAATTGTCAATTTTCATCATTCTTGGCTAGCAATATGGAATAAATTCTTATTTAAATAATCTGGAGCATTTCGGGTATGTTTGTAACTTGTAATCTCTTTGTTTCAGTTATTTAATATCTTCTGCACTTCCTGAATTTAAGCTCAATTCTAAGTTTTATGAGCTTTTATATGATGCGCCCCTTCTCTTTTGTCTACAAACTTTCTTTAAAAAACTAAAAAAACACAAATAAGATAAGAAAATACAGGGGTTTGAGTTGTGAGCCAGCAGGGTTCATCACATTGACCCCCCACTAATCAAAACAATGTCAAAGGTGTCAGTTTCCACCGATAATGCACCTTGACTTGATTGGGAACACTACTATAAATTTTATTTCTTTTTGACACTTTTAGATTTTGATATGACAACTAACGATTCCTAAAAATGGACCTTATTCTAAACAAAATAATACAACTTAACTTTTAAACTAACACAAAATATCTCTTGTTTCTTTGACTAATTCTCTTGTGCTAATCTAAATTCCCTACAACAATTTTAACACCATTTATTTGTAAACTATGATAGCTATTTCCCATTAAAATTTGAACTAACTTGTCTATAATATTTGATTAAAGTGACTATGCCAAAAGAATGCTTAATCACTTTGGTGACACAAGGAAAGTAGAATGCTAATAATAATAACTACAATGATAGCTCAAACTCCACCTTGTCTTCTCTTCAGCAAAGACAGAATTCAAATACTTGTAGGGCATATGCTTTGACAACCTTGTCTGCAAGTTTAAGGGAATGTGATCTCCAAATTTTTGCTACTGTAACATGTCTCTAGACCCTAACCATACTCTTAGGTGCAACCTATCTTAGCTCCAAAAATACAGTAGGAACTTGTTCAAAGCATGCGGCCTCAATAATTGCTTCAAATTTTATCACAATGACAACACACAGGAAAGACTTTGCTCTAATACCATGAAAAGAATCAGAGGAATTTTACACAGAAACAATATTCTTTACTCCACTCCCTATTCATTCAATCATATTACATATTTATAGGATTCTCATATACTAGTTTATAGGAAACTCCATAAACGGCCTCCCTAAATATATTGAGTTGCTTTAACAATTGAATGCAAACAAACATTCGTACCACTATTAACCTATTTTAAAAACCATAACAAACCTAATAAATAATTATTATATGCATCCTATGATGCAATTTTCCTAATAACTATTTGATTTGTTTATTTTTTGTAAATATCTCCTGTCATAGATTAGTGTAGCAAGCATACTCTGCACCTTTGCTTCCTTCCAATTTTGGCACTAACCATAGATATTGTGCTACCAATGAGATCATTCTAGGAGTTGAAGAAGTGACTAAGAAATACAACATTAAAGTAATGGAACCATGACTAGAAGAGACAACCATGAGGGTAAAAACCCAGCCATATTATGCAAGTGTGAATACAAAAAACCTAAGTTGACGGTTCCGGTACTAGTTCGGGTTCAAATTCGGGGATTCGGTTCGCCGGTTCGGCTAAAAAAAAAAATTTTGGGGGGGGGTGTTTGGTTCGTTTTGGGTTCGTTAGTACAAAGAACATGTAAAAATTATATATATATATATATATATATATATGCAGCCTAGAAGCATGAATTAGGATTAGAATATCACATAACATCATATAAACAACAAAACCACCATAAACTTGAATGTCATTTAAAACATGCATAATAAATATTTATCGTTGAAACTCGAATTGTGGGAGCTTGATCTACAAAGTCTATTGATGCCAAGGTTCAATTTGTATGATTTTGAAAAAAGAAGCCAACTGAATAGAGTTATCAACATTCTTCAAAAATCATAAGAATTTGTTTCGTACACTACCCATTTTGATGTCTTCTTGCAGTCTCAAACATTATTTTGTATCATTGTTACATTGGTCTTGAGAGTGGTAGCTTAAAATAGCTTGGCAATACAAAATCCGGTTTACCTGTGCAATGTAACAGTGGCATAGGCAAATTTTTCTTTGAAAGAACCTAAGGGTGACTACACAATTGAAGTGTATAAACACATCTTTTTGCAATATCAAGGATATTTTTTGAATCTTCCATGCATTGCTAATCTAAAAGGAAAGGTCTTTGCCTAATCTGTATGCAGCCGTACTTTTGACATTGTCAAAAAGAGCAAAACTTCCCTAATGATGCAAAGGCATGGCCAAGTAGTTCTAACTCTCCACATGAGAGAAGAGAGATGTTGGAGAGTACATCAAGTCAGTGAGAACAGAAGTGTAATGTGTTTTAGTTTGTAGTATTCCTCTCGTTCTCTACAGATGTGTGATAAATTCTCAGTTCAATGATGCAGAACAATTTTTGAAAAAAGAAAGTTGTGTCACAGTCCGCTTTCAATCCAACAAGCAAAAATGATAGCTCAGCCTCTTGGAATGAAAATGCTTGTTTGCAAAACAAATGAATAAGAATGAGGTAGTTAAGGTGTTTAGAGTGATTTAGAGGTCACTTTTAGGGTTGCCTTGGGCATGGGTCAAAGTCAAACTCCATAAAACATTAAAAAAATGCTCAAAAAAACACTTTTTGGATGCCTAGGCATTCGGGTTCTGTCTTGGTTTGCCTGGGTTCTATCTGGGTTCTGCCCGAGTTCTCTTGAGTTCTGCCTGGGAGAATTAGACCCAAAAATGAAGGATCCTGGTTGAACCCACAAGTGAACCGAACCAAGATCCGAACCAAGAGTGAACCAGGACCCAAACCAAGGGTTCCAGAGGTGAATCCGGTAACTTAGCAAAAAACCATGCTAAGAGGGACCTCTCAAGGTACGGGAAACAAGGGGCAGATAAACCTGAAGATGGAGACAAAGGTTGCAAACTAGTGCTTGTTCTGTCGCTATAGAGCATCATTCCACTATTTGTCAGTCAATATTAATATAAGCATTCATCCAATACACAATAAAATATATCCTATAGCCAAACAAATTATTTCAGTAGTTCAATATTATAAGGAGCCATGTTGTTGCGTGTTTTATGACACACAAAACATTTTAGAACAAAGTGTCACAGACGCTCTATTCTCTCTTGAAAAACTACTTCCTATGCTAAGATTGCAAGTGAGGTCATAGAGTAATTCCAATGTTTAAGATGAACGCGGATAGGCTCTGTGGTGTGGATGTGATTTGTTGTGGGCACAAGTAAGATTTTGCAAGTCATTCGGAGAAGTGGGGACATAAATGCAGTATCATTTTGGGTTTTTGATTTATATAAAAAAAAGTGAAAAAAGATTTAGGGTTTAGAGCCTATATGCTACTCCTAAGAACTCAAGAGAAGACGAGGATTAAATGAAACCAAATAAACCATACTCTGTTTCGCCACGTTTAACGACAACTACGCAGAGCAAGTGCAATCTTCTAGGAATGTGCTTGTGATTTTCACGTGATAAATAATTACCATCGGATCGAACAACAATTATTAAAACAGAAGTTAAGCATCCACAGTAAAGCTCAGTCTAACTTTGCACATTGAGTGAAATCATCCACCCAAAGAAAGTATGAGCTCGGTTTCACTAATCTCCGTTATCAATCAATCATTCTTCTCACATACATTTTAATTCAAATCTACTAAGAGAGAAAGAAGATATGCGACCATGCAACTATTCAACAATCAAGTATTCAAGGCACCTCATGCATTTGAACTTCATTATCAAAGTAGCTTTTCACAACAATCTCATAAGAACTCTCTCTTTATTTCTGCAATCTATCTATCTCAAATCTGCTCTAACTTCTTAATGAATATCTAACTTCTAAGAATCTAACTATAAAAATGAGAGAGTGGGGGGGGTTTATATAGTTTTTCAAGATTACAAAGAACGGCCGAGATTGATTCAAGATCAATGGCCAAGATTGAACAGAACTAAACCCTAATTAGGGTTTCCAAAACCACAATCAGTTAACTGAAGAGAACACTAGACAACTGGAGTGGCATCCTTAGCCACTTGTGCAGCCTCACGTTCGGCGAACCTGGACACTATCAGGTCGACTTCTTCCATGGCAATGTCGGGCAGCATGCTGATGTTGTACTCCAGCAAATCCAAGTTCTCGGCACATTCTGCAAACATAGTAGCCCACGTTGGCTCCTGCAGCAAGAAAGAACTTCTGATGGCCATGAATTCGAACACTTTGGTGAATCCTTCTTTCATGATTGGCCCGGTGGTGGAGAAAACTTTCTGTACTTGCTCTTTCAAACTCCTTGGCCGCAAGTGTTTCCTTCGGACAACCTCCTTGTCTAGCATATCAGCAGCCATCTCATAGATTTTACTTTGAATTTCTTTTACTTGTTCTTCAACTCTACCACCATCCTGCTTCGCCTTTTCGAGAACTCCTTTCCTTGAGATCAAAGCATAGTACCATCCGTTGAAATCATAAGCCGCTCCAGCTTCGATAACCTTGTCTTCGATCAATCTTTGCTTTGAGATGCCCTTCAGTTCCCGGATGCGTGGGATGATCCTGCTCTGAATATCCTCGAGACTGCTCCATGACTCTGCAAGATCTGCAACTCGTGAAAGCATGAAGGAAGCCTGTTCATTCACTTGCGCCAACTTTTCTGCAAATATCAACGCCTCTTCTTTCATTCCAATCATCCAGTCTTTAGCCTCCCTCGCTGTTGTCAACTCTTCTTCAAAGTTTGCACCTGGTTCCTGTGAAGCAGTTGGAGGTAAAGGCGCCACTTGTTCACCTTCGTTTAGTGGCTTTGTCAGGTGCTGGATGTAGTCCTTTAGGCGCTGGATTTCTTTTTTATACTCTTTTTTCTTGGCAACTTCTTTTTCTAATCTGGCTTTGATGGTGGCCACAGAATTGTCCAAGTCTTCGACTTCCTGCCCTTTTGATGTTGGACCTATGTCGACAGCTGTGATAGCATATTCCTCAGGAGCAATCTCGTCTTGAAACTTGTCGGCTGTAGGCACTGCAATTTGTACCGTGCGATTTCCAGCTTCATCTCTCTAGATGGTTGAGAATTTCTTGGCCTTCTTCCTCGGGGCAGTTTGCTCTAATCTGGCCAGAAAATCTGTGTCATTGTCCTCCTCAAGGACCTCCACTAGCGCTTTTCTTTTCAATCTTTCCCTCAGCCATTCTGGTACTGTTGGCTGTTCAATTATGTCCTCTTGATTTTGGACGTCCTACATGTCCTGTACTTCCTGTTCTTCCCGAATTTCTGGCATACTTTGAATTTCTTGGACCAGCTGCATATCCTGGATTTCCTGGACGGATGGGTCCTCTTGAATGCCTTTGAGGGCGGAAATCATTCCTTCCTCGAATTCTCCATCCTCGATGTCTGTGTCGTTATCCGATTCCAAGATCTTTGTGCCTGCTGGAGAAGGTTGATCATCATCTTCTACTTGGATTGGCTCTATATTTTCAACTGGAGAAGGGATCCTGGCATTTTCCAAGGATTCTCTATCCATGGCAAGCATCTCTTCTATGTTCCTAGAAGTGGCCGACTGGAGGGGTCTAGACTTGTGTTTCTTCCGCGAAGGCCCTTCATCTATCTCTTTACCCTTGTCTTGCCTTGCAGTTTTATCGGCTTCTTTCCTCTTCTTGGAGTGGGCAGCATCTATTGGTCCATCTCCACGAGATGCACCGGCGTTCGAAGAACATGACTCGGTATCGCCCATCAACTCGTAGGTAAATTGCACATTTCTTTGTTTTAAGACTTCCACCTGCCGATCTATCCACCACTGAGAGTACTTGAAAACAGGGCGCATCAAGGTGGCTAGATCACCCATCTCGGGTTCGAACCATTTCATAGGTGGAAGTGGCTCATTCTCCTTGAAGCTTGGCTGCACGTATATTCCATCATCTTCCAGTTGGTCAGGTATTTTGAAGAGCTCTGTCGCCCTTATCATGCTTAATGGCAACCTTGACCATAACCTTCTTCTTACATCATACTCATCGGCTGCGTTGGCCCAAAAGTCCTCTAGGTCAACTCGATGTTTGTATCTTTCTCCGTCCACAGTTTTGATGTGATGAAGCGGATCGAAGTTGTTTCTGGATTTATATGAGATGAATGGATATTGCTGAATCTCCAGTCGAGCAACCTCCGCTACTTGTGCTGTCGGGCATGACTCCTCCATGTTGCCGATGAAAAAGGGGAAGGTGACAGCAGCTTTCTGCTTAGGCCTTTGGATGTTTTGATATGTTTCTAATTGCCTTAGCACTTCTAACAATACCATCCTGTTAGTCAGATAGACAGGCAGCCTATAAGGATTTCCGGAAAATCCTTGGATTCTGATGTAGGTGAACTTAGGATATTGAATAAACCAGAATCCATACCGGCTGATCAGGCTCTTGGCTTCATGCGAGAGTCTTTGGTGAGTTCCGCCTTGAAGAAGCATCATGAGCCCTCCGGAAACGAGACTTCTCTTTCAGCTGCAGCTGTGGATAGCAATCGTAGACTTTCAATTTCCCCTAGCCATTGCCGACCACACCTTTGCATGTCAAGCCAGGATACTTATAGTATCTTACGAGTGAATATACAATGTATGAGCTCATGTGGAAACTTTTGGTCTGCTCAAAGTTGACCAACTGTTCGTGCAAGCTGTCACTAATCATCCTGGACCAATTGAACATCTTGACTCCAGTGATTATCTCATCAATAAAATAGTACATCCAATCTTCGAAAGGAGCACCGTGGGCACTGCCTACCATTCTGTTAAGTAGCAGAACAATATCACCATATTCCTCTTTGAAGTGGGTTCTGATCAATTTTTTTGGCATCTTGCTTGCAGTGGGCTTTGGTTTTAATAACCAATTCTTGTTTATGTTGGATGCACAGAGATCCTTCTGACTTTGATAAAGTTTGAGTGCATCTTGCTTGGTGCGATAGGATGTTCGGTTGTACACTGGAATGCCAAAAGTTTCCTGGATCGCTGGCTCGGACAAGTAGGCAAGGACCCTTCCGTCAGGAGCTTCTGTCTGTCTGTCTTGTGCGTTGTAGTGTAGTGCGCATTCTGCCATCAGCTCAGGACATTCTTTTGCTGGTGGAAATCCAGCTGCATGGACGATTCCGTTGCGCATCATCCTCATGGCGATTGGTGTAGGCAGACGTCCGTCAGTCCCGTACATTCTCTTCCGGAAGTCTTCGAGATCAACGTGGCCAAGATCAGTGTCCACGACGTGCTCCCACTTGGACTTGATTTTTTATTGTGTTTGCACACCTTTGCTTGCAAACTTCATCTTGGCTGCTTCGAAAAATAGATCTGCAAGAAAAGGAAGAAGGAAATAATAAGAATTCGACATTAAAATCAGTTTGAAAGAACATTCCAGCTGGTAATCAAATTAGACTTCGCGAAAAATAACAAGCTGGAAAGAAAGTAAATGGTGAAGCTTCATGTTAACATGAAATGGACAAAACAAATCTGCCTTGTGACTTCTTGGAGACGTGATCACGATTGCAACACAAGCTGATAACAGAATATTTCCCTCACTTTGCTGCAAATTTCTTCAACCTTTTGCCTTAAACAATTCTCCTCTCACCACTTTTCTCCTCAAAATCGAGTGATTGCACAAATGAAAAACGAAATCACTTATAGAAGTGAGAGGGTCGATCATTTTAGCAAATTTGCAATGTTTCCTTTGAATCAAGTTCGAACTCATCTTTCACTTTGCTTCAGGATGGCAAGTTCTATCCTTAATAATCTCGTCCGGGAAAGTTTCTAATTTTATTTCCAGTCCAACAAAACTCCTTTTCTCTCTTTCCAATTTCGAAATTTTCAAGACTTATCTCTTTTTTGGTGTTGGAAAATAAATGATTAAAATAATTAAAACAATTATTTTATGTGTCCATTCCAACCCGTTCATTTTATTGGCAAATTATTTTTGATTTTCGAAAATTTCCTTGCCAATGCCTTAGGCGAATTTTCATCTTTGTCCAATTTTTCTCGCCAAAATTTCTAGCATCCCATTTGGTTTGGCCATGATTTTTTAACCGTTTTCCAAAATTATTTGGCCATGTCCAATTTTATTTGGCCATAAATATTTCTCGTCCATAATTCTTCTAGCCACATCCAACATTTTTTAGCCATTTGCTTGATTTTTTCACACATTTTTCTAGCCATGGCGAAAATTTTCTAAACCCTTGGGCGAATTTTCTAAGTGCCATGCATATTTTCATTTTTCAAAGGTTCACACTTAGGCAAAATTTTAATTTTTTCACTTTCTTAACATGGCGGACTTTAGCTTTGAGATGGCCATTTAATCTTTGCCTTGGTCATGCCTTAGCCACATTTCATTTTCCATGGGCGGACTTCATATATTTTATTGCCACTTCTTCTATGGCTATGGCGGACTTGGTCACTTGGTTAGCAATCTTTTCTCATGTTCAAGGCGGACTTGGGGTCTCCCATTACCATTTCTCATTTTGCCTTGGCTACGACTTAGCCATTCTATCTCTTTTGTTGCTTGGCTTGCTATTTTTACATTTAATCTTGGGCGGACTTTGTCTATTTTGATGCCATCCAATCTTCCTTGGCTATGCATTAGCCAAATTTCTTTCTTTTTCATAGGCGGACTTTAACATTTCTTTTGCCATTTTAACCTTGTCTTTGTCCATGCCTTAGCCATTTTTCCTTTGCTCAAAGGGGCGGACTTTCTCCTTATGCTTGCCATTGACTTCTTGGAGGGGGCGGACTTTGGGTCTTGACTTGCCATCTACTTTATGCCTAGGGCGGACTTGCATGTTTTGATTGCCACTTTCCTTCTTGGCTGAGGGCGGACTTGGCACTCTTGCTTGCCATTTTGAAACTATCCAAGGCGGACTTCCTTCATTTGGTTGCCACTTGACTTCTTTTGGTGGGCGGACTTTGGGATATGGATGGCCATTCATAGGGCGGACTTTGGCCTTCTCCAAGCCATTTCTTCCTTCACCCAAGGCGGACTTCAGCCTTTGTCTGTCCATTGCTTCATTTAGAGGGCGGACTTCCTAGTTTTTATTGCCATTGGACAGTTATCTTAGGGGCGGACTTGGCTGATGGTCTGGCCATTCCTTCTTTGCCTTAGACATTTTACTCTTTCCATAGGGCGGACTTCCTTGTTTCTTTAGCCATTGTCCAATATTCAAGGCGGACTTCCTTGAATCTGTTGCCATTTTCCTTCTCTCCCAAGGGCGGACTTGCTTGCTTTCATTGCCAATCACAACATGGACAGGGCGGACTTCAACAGATTCATTGCCATTGACCATTTTTACCCAGCTTATGTTAAAGCGGACTTCCCTGATTGTTTTGCCATTGCTCAGATTTTTATGCCATTGATACTTGACTAAGGTTGATACCTTCACCATTGCCTTCCTCTGTACTTCACCATGATCTTGTGAGCTGAAGGTGCATATCTCAGTTTTCTCCATGAATAAATGTTCAGTTTTGCCCAGATTTCTACATGAATGTTCAGATTTCTTGACAGATTTCATGAATTTTTACCAATTTCTTGATGAATTCATCATCTCATTCACCATTTTCTGTGCTCTTTACCAGATTTCTCTGTGATTTTCCAGAATTTCTCACCATTTTTGAACGAATTTTCCAGATTTTTGAACTTTTTATGTGATTTTCCAGATTTTACCCAAAATTTCAAAAAAACTTCGAATCGATTTTCTGAGAGTTTCGTTGATCTTTTCGAACTTCTGAGTGGATTTTCGAAACTCGTGACCCTTCTAAAAATAGAAACTTTCTAAAAATAGAAATTTTCCAAAAATAGCAACTTTCCAAAAATAGACCCTAAAAAATAGGGATCCCAGAATTGCCCAAAAGTGCCAAAAAAGTAGGTCCTAAAAAATAGGGGGTCCGGGGTGAGAAACCCTAAAAACTTGGAGGTGTCAGAATCGACCGAAACGACAATCGATCTTTGTCTCCCAGGCCTTCTAAGCACAATGGTGACGTTTATTCAGTGATCCGGGCTAAAATTCATTGACTCGACTCGGGTGACCGTTCAAAATGCAGACTCAAAACCCCCAAACGAAGAGCAGACAAAACGAGGCGCGCGAAAGCAAAACCCTAAAAGAGCAAACAACAAGGGTCCCCATTTGCAATGGGGCAAGGTGTGAGTTAGGTCACAACAAGCCACAATCATTGACACACTTCTAGATGCTCCCTTTTTTAAAAGAGAAATAACATAGCTGAATCACATTGATTAAAGTTCTATATCGGTTTCCCAATTTTGTAAGAATAGCAAACAATATTCAGGAACATTGAGTAAAGGCCTGGGATTGTAGATTACACATCATATTGCTCTAGGGAAACAAGGATGAGTAGGATCCAAAGCATGCCAATATTAGACCATAATAAAAATTAAATTCTTGCTAACTACAAATGTGTACATACCAAATCTGCGTGATGTAGGACTATCAAATTTGCCCGCCTCAACTCTTTAAGAGATTCCCTCAAGGGGCCACGTGGAATCATGTGCCCATTGCCCCACAAGTTTATACAATTTAGCATTACAATCTCCAAGTCCCTGGACAAACTCCAATGCTATCCTTCAGAAGATACAAGTCATAAGAATGTATGTTAGAAGACCAATACATGAAAATGTACCATTTTGTATTGTTTTAGTTTCGAATGCATGCCTTTGAAAACACTGCAACTGTTGATTTTCATTGTAAAAACAAGCACAAGTTGGTCTGTAAGACATAGAAATTAGGTTGAAACCAGTCAATCTGTTGCATTATTGTCTTTGAATTATTCAATTTTCAAACATAGAATGTTAGCATTATTCCAAAAATTAAAAGCAACAGGACTAAAAAATAGGAAAATAACCACCCAGATTTTACCCAGAAAACATTATTGGATTCTTGAAATAAAATATACATAATTTTAGTAGCTCACATTTTATAAATTTTGATTTAAGGCTTGTTAAGAAAGAAGTAAGAAATTATATTAATGTCCACGTCTGATTTAAAAATAGGTCAAGCAACTCCACCATATAGCAATTTAAATAGTTTGGGAAAGCAAAAAGTAAACTTTAAACATTTAGAGCTAAAGAAAACCCAGAAAACGTTATTGGATTCTTGAAATAAAATATACATGATTTTAGTAGCTCACACTTTATAAATTTTGATTTAAGGCTTGTTAAGAAAGAAGCAAGAAATTATATAAATGTCCACGTCTGATTTAAAAATAGGTCAATCAACTCCACCATATAGAAATTTAAATAGTTTGGGAAAGCAAAAAGTAAACTTTAAACATTTAGAGCTAAAGAAATGAAAAAAAATTAGAGGTAACCCTAAAGCAGTTAAATCTAGAACCATAGAAATCAAGTACTAGAAGAAAGATCCCTAGGACAGGAAGACCACCCAGTAAAGTAGAAAGCTAGTGAAGATCAAAGCAGAACAAAAATTCAGGTGGCAGTATTATCACATATCTATAGCAAGGCTCCAGCTGGAAGAACCAACAGCTCATCATCGATCAATTTGAAAGTGCCAACACAAGATCTGGAAATACTCTCATAGGAGAGTATCCAGCACTGAGGAGATCAAGAGGAAACTAAGCACCCTCACTAGAACCTCTCCTAACGTCCAAGATGAATGAACCTATGGTGGTATGAAAAAAGTATTAATGTGCACCTGCCTCCATAGCCCAAAATGTATGAAAGGAAAAATCCTTTGACGCTGAAACAAAGTAGACAGCCTTTGTCTAAAATGAGATTGAGGTCATTTGGATGCTCTATTAATTATACATCATAAATATTGTCTCACTTATCTATTATGTATGTACAATCCAAATTAAGTGTGCACTTATGATCTCTAATGCAAATAGAAAACTAGAAAGAAGTGATTAACCTGACAAATCTAGGATTGTTTATAAGGATCTAAGTCTAATAACTTAGACATATTTACAATATGCCCAAACTATTAGGATCAAATGCAAATGAGCTTAAAGCATCTTATAATATTGCACAAAATATGCTACCCAAATATTCTCATGGCTGCTTTCATTTATCATAGGTGACAATAAATTTTCCAGACTTGGCTTAAAAAAATATTGATTTCCCCTCAAACTGTCCCAAAGATACCTTTGTATTCCAACTAAAACTTATCCCCATCTAGGGGAATGTTCAAATAACGTTGGGAAACAAGAGTCCATTGCATTGCTTGAAGCCTTTGGCTTCAATAGAATATTTTCTTACACTTATCAAACACGCATATTTCCTTTGTAATAAAAAAATGCATCATAATTATATGGATTTTTGGACTTGAGAAGATTTGAACCCAAGGCAGACACATATTATGTGCATCACATCATAAATAAAGCAAGTGACAAATGGTTCCATCTTCCTCGAGACATCTCAAGTTATCAAAATGTCCCTAAATAAACACAGTTAGTAAAAGATTCTACTAAAGAAAATACCCTAACTTTTATCCAGATAATGGGAGCCATAAAACTAGTTACAATCTACTCATTTTTCACCATTCCATTTCACAGTCAACCTCCAACCTATAGCATGTCCAATATTGTTTCACTGGACAATTGTTTTCCTTTCCAGCAACAATCAACATGATACAATTTTTGACAGGAAAATATGTCTATTAGCACATATATTCACATTCACCTCAAGCCTTTAGCTATTTTTTGAAAGGAATGTCAAACATAGCATATAGGTATCTAAATGCAACCTTTTGTTGTTGATTTGGCATATGATTTTGTTAGCAACTGAGAAAATATGATTCATTGTTTACTACCTAGAGATCTTTTGTATTACCACACTTAGCCCACAAATTATGTTCTTATTCACTCCTTGTGGAATAGCATACAATGTCCCACCTCTGTCCTTCACAATCAAGCTCATAAATGCACAGAAATTCAAGGGTATGAAAACTACAAGTAAAAATAAACCAAAAAAAGATTACAAAATTATAAATAGGCTTACCTGCATGCCATCATCCAAAATTATAACTCCTATCCCATTGCCAAGTTTGTTTGCTAATGTGTTACACTCCTTAAATAGGCAAACATTGCCTGTTGTGTCTGATTTTCTATGACATTTCATCACACCATATTGTTGAAGAAATGATGCAGCAATATTTCCCCGATTTGGACCTGAACCGATCTTGATAGCAGTATCAATTAAATGTCTTTGAAGCATCCTTGTTTCGTCTCCACCTGCATAACCCTACAGGTGAAAGGAAATAAAACAAAATTCTTTGTTGGTCATTTCCATCATGAGAATGTCTATCCGTGTTCAAAGTTTGTATCAAGAATCCCTAGTTTCCCATTAACTGTCAGCCCCATAGATATGTTGTAGAATGCCTGAATGTTTAAAACATGCTCTGCCTTATTAACTTAGAAATTTAGAATCAAGAAACTCCTATGACAACACCATATGTAAGAGAAAAATGATGCCATAAAAGATTAGATCTAATGCACAGTTGTTTAAGTCTCTTTTTCCTTTATTTGGAAGTTGCTTGCAATGCCTAAATAAGGGAATTCACATAGAGAAAAAACATTCAAGCACAAAAGTCTCGCATAACTTGTTTCTTTAATTATGATTTTTGCTCACGCCCTAGATAAAATTGTTGACCTTTAAGAAGACTGCTTAGAATATACATAAGCCTAAGAGCTATCATCTTTCTGACATTACCAAGGAAAAATAGGAAACTTCTTGAAAAGTCCAGTAGTGAATCAAGACAAAGAAAGGAATTCTAACTATGAATGAAAGAGTCTACGATGACCTTGGAAAATTATGAGTGATAGGAAAAGGGATGGAGAGCATTTCACAAAGACCCATATGCAGGATTGCCTAGAGGCGAACCCAAGAACAAGGAGTGAAAGCCCTTGTTTTTCCTTATTCTACCACATTAAAACGTAAATTGTTATATACAGAAAAAGGCTAAAAGCATTTCTTTCCCTCTACTATTATTTAGAGAAATCATAAGAAAGAGGTAATTTTATTTCTGTTCAGTTTTGTAGTCACTTATTGAAGAATAAATTACACTAAGATATTACTCAGTCAAGTCACCACTGATGTGCCCTTCATGTTGAAGAGATTTGATTTTTTAATGTTAGACCAGTTATATCCAAGACAAGTATACAAGAAGTTTATTTACAAAATATCAGCACTATAAACATGAAAGAGGGCAGAATAAGATGAAGCTCAAATGGAAGAATATCTCCTTTACAAAATAGGATAGCAAGTCCTGTTCTTCTCAACAATACTTCTTCAGAGTAACAATGGCACAGTACATAACCAACAGTTTGAACACAGTATTTTCCCACGAGGGATCCTAAGTTCAATTCTGATAGAAACAAAACATTCATTTGATGTATGCTGGCAACTGTAGGACCAAAATTTTACCCAGTAAATAATATGGGCTATAATAATGATAAGGAATAGGTGTTGTAAATGATGTACACTCTAGATCAGAGTGTTCGGACTCCTACCCACTGGCACATTGCTTATGGTAAGTACAATAAAACCTTGGTTCATTTATTTGCAGCAACAATCAATACACTTTGAAGCTATATTCTTGGGCGAAATCAAATTAAAATCCAGAATGTAGATCATATATACTAAACACAATTTGAGATATTGTAACGTCCCCTTTTAATCTGCAGTACTGTGTGAGTGTTCTGGAGTGTTCTGTCAGCAGTTAGGTGGGAAGTGAAAATCCTCTCAGCAATTAGGTAGTGATTGGTCTGTCAGCATAGACGTAGCATAGTTGGAACTGTAGTTACTATCAATTAGTTAGGCCTGGAATAAGGAGAGCATGTCGTCAATTACTTAGGACTGTAGTGTACTGAAATTAAGGTGAGCGTCCGGCCAGTTAACTGCTTGGAACTGCCTTAATTTGAGGGATCAATTTGGCAATTAACTGCTCAGTTTGAGGAGCTAGTTTGTCAGTTAACTTGCCCAGTTACTGCCAACATTTGAGGGATGTCATGCCTTTGATTGAAGTGTGCTGGGAAAGAAGAGCTTGAGTTATATAATGTACTGGGCAGAGGAGAAAGGATACACTTGAAATTTGATAAAGAAAAATCCTTTATTTTTAGAAATGTTGTGTTTCAGGAAGTGTGGCTTGGAGACAAAACCCTTCAGGCGCAGAGATCAGGCTTCTTGAGGACGAAAACCCTTAACCAGCAGGTCGGCATTTAGACTGACATCTGGAATATCAGTAGTGTCTAGTTCTGCATGTGAGCTTGTTTGATAACTTGTATTAGTTTGATGAATATCTAGATGCTTATGTACTGTTTTGAAGAATTATTAAAAAAAAATCAAAGTAATATTGTTGTAATATTTATGGGTTTGTTATTTTGTATATTTTTAGTTTGGGTGCTTACAGTGGTACCAGAGTTGTGATCCTGCCAACCTATGAATCATTGACAGAATTTTGAGAATTCTGACAAAAGGAAAGAGAGTAGATCTTTTTAAGATAAACTACTGGAAATTTAGAGGAGCCAGGATAGAATGATTGAGCTACTAAAACGATAGTTGCAATTTCAGAATAGAATGCAAAATCCAAATCTGGCTAAACATCAAAGAGAGAGGAAAGCTCAACTGCAAATAACTGACCAGCAACTAGTCCCATACCAAAGCCTACCAAACCCATGTTCCTGCAAAAAGATGAAGAAAATAAACCTAAGATAACCACTGCTAATGAGATAGTCACAATCTTTGAGTGGTATCAAAGTAAAGCACAAGATTTCAAAACTATGGTCTATTTTGTTATGTACTTGGAGATAATCTGCAAGAACCCTCACAACTAGAAATGTCAAAATGGTAGCCAAAAAGACAACAAAAAAAGTTGACGCAGAAGGTAAATAAATTGAATGCTCCTACTTTTGATGGTCATAGACTCATAACAATGAATTCTCACACCAAGAAAGGATTTTTCTCAATGTACACAATTAGAAATCAGTATTGCATGTTGAATGTAAGTTTTCAATATTTGAAAGAGAGAATATTGTGGTTTCTAGCAGCGTCCAAGAAAAATCTATCAATATTTCAAGCCTTGAAAAGATGATGCCATTACCATGTGAGTTGTTGGTTTGGCATGATGTTTTGTCATTGATGTCAAAGGTTTGTACTTGATGGTAATAGATGTCAAAGTTCATGCAAATGTTGGTGCAACTGTAGTCAGAGTTCATTCAAAGTAAAGGTGTGTTTCATATGTTAGAATTGCTTATTGTGTTGATGGCTTTCATAAGGTTGTCACAAGGTTGCTTGTTCATTCATCTTATGATGTTCATTGATTGGGTGTGGAGATTTGTCTTTGCAAATCATTGATTTCAAAGGTACATGTTCATTCTTCAAATCATTCATGTTGCTTGATACAGAGTACCTTGTTGATGCAAAAGTATCACAGTGTTATTTGAAGGTCTCATGGTATTCATGACAAAATGTTTAATGTTCATCTCCTCATGATGTTTCACTCCTTCAAAGGTGCTTTAATGATGTTCAAGGTGCTGGGTTTAATTGTCATTATTTCTCATTGGTGTTTGGTGCAACAACTTGGAAAGTTGCTTGAGTTTTGTTATCACTTCTTTATTTTCATTGTATTTCATAGTTGGTATGTAGAGTGTTGATGTTTAGCAGCTTTGGGCTCATTCTTCCAGCCTTTTGTAAACACATTTATTTGTGATAATTAATGAGGAGCGCTTTTCAAGGCATGTAATGTCCCCTTTCCAAGCCTGACTTTTTCAGTGACCGTTAGCCTTTCCTTGGGAACCCGGAGGCTAGTCGGAAGTTAAAATTAGGGTTTCCTAATTTTGAGGAGGTTATTGCTCGAAGATGATAGTTTTAATGGCGGATTCCTTCTGGGTTTTCAGAGGGCTTCGCAGTGGTATGATCATCCCGACATTCAGAGCACTTTTTGGAATTTACTATTTTTAGTAAATTCTATTTTTGGCAGCCTTCCAGATGAGCTCAGGTTGGTTGACTCCCGGCTTCGGTTTGATCAGTTGACTTCATCAGTATTGGCTTCAGGGCATTTTCAGAGAAAAGAGTTAAGTCATTTAAATTAAAAGTCACGTTAAAATGATATATTTTAATGTTGACCTTGGGCCTAGGATTAATGACTTAAAGATGTTTTAAAAAGGGGGTCCTTGAGGGTGGCGCCCTCATTAAAAGATTAATTTAATATTTCCCAAAGTCAAAGCAATGATTAGGAGGGGCGTAATTATTAATGTTGATATTCTTTTAAAATATCATTTCTTAAAAGACTTGAAGAGAAGGTACGCCCAACCTTGAGGAGTGGATTTTGACCTAAAAGCGGATTTTAGGGTTTGAAGAGGTCAATTGGAAAATTATAAAGGGAAGGAGTTGAGCATCATTTTGGATCTTTGGTCGACTATACTGTTATGCTGCCGAACTGGCTCTGGGACTGCTTCGGGGAATGAAGGCCTCCTAGCAATTGGGCATCACTTCGTGTTTGAAAGACAACATCTAGTGGTGAATTTCAGTCTATTTGTGAGTGCATCTTAGTTTATTCATTTGTGTTCAGTTTTGCATTGTAAGATCTGTTATTGGCATTTTAGTGTTTCAGCTTATTGCATTTTTATACACAGCAGATTGCATGTTTCACTCATATCTTGGAAAATACAAAAATAATCTTTCTGGGTATCATCTCATTCTTTTTGTTTGTCGTGAGCCATCATATTCTCCAGTTTTCAGATTTTATAGAGCTTGCATTATTTTTAAAAAGAAAATCGCCTTTTCCATCAAGGCCGTACCATTTAGAATTATTGGGAATTGTGCATTTAATTGTTTGGAGTGTTTAGAGTCTGTCTCTTCATATCGTCTTGAGCGCCATTATGTTGGGAGTCTTGTGGTTTAAGAATCAGGTCATTTGAGCAAGTGTATAGGGAGTTGTGAGCATTTGCATATTTTCTTAAGCTGCTGTTTTAATGAGCATAATGCAGATTTGTATACAGAACAGAAAACAGAATTAATATTTCCAACTCATTGTGGGAAGTCGATGTGGCTTCTTGAATCAAATCAAGGGAATGATTATTACATTGTAATTGGTGATTATTTCTAGTCCTAATCTCTTGACAAGCACATGCTCTTCATTCTGTAAACTGACAGTAGTACTGGCAGTATTTATTAAGCTTTCCCAAATCTATGATGTAATGCTTTATTTCCTTCGAAGTTATTGTAATAGTTAAGTCTCCGCCCTATGGTCGCTACTACCCCATTCTGGGTTAGAAAGCACATCCTGGGTGTTGAGAGTTTCAGCTTTCAGCAATTTCCTTCAAGCAGTAGATCTTGTATTCAGCATTTTCTTTCAAGCAGTAGATTTTGTAATCACTCTGTCATATGGTCGCCCCTCACTCCGCATTGGATTGGGTAGCACATACTTGACGTTGAGTTCCTTTTTGCAAGTAGAATAGAAGACCCTCTGACCAATGCTCACCCTCAGCGGTGCCATTCTGGTTAGAGTTACAGTTCAAGCAATTTCCATTTAGATCCTCTGACCAATGCTCGCCATCATCGGCGCCATTCTGGTTAGAGTTGTTTCCTGCACGTTTTGGTTTTCTCATCTAACCTTAACGGGTGCACTGCTTGTAATTTGTTAATTGTAAAAAATCAAAAAATTTGGCTCGGAATATTTCAAGGCAACATTGTAATTCTTATCTTGGCCGACCTTTGTTTTTCATCTTGGCCAACCTTCATTGTAATTCATAATTATTATTTGTATTTATCTTTTCCTTTGGTGGCCGACCTAGTTCTTGTAGAGGTATGACCTCTCTACCAAATGTATATATAGAAGATCATTTTCTCTCATTCAAGCATCAAGCAAGTTTGATTTCCTTCTTCATTCAAGTGTGAATTCTTCAAGAGAGAAGTGTGAATTCTTCTAGGAGCAGTGTGCGAATTCTCTAAGTGCAGATTGAAGGTCAAGTAAGAGCAGATTACTTGTTTGTTATTACAGCCATTGCTGGTGCTGAATATTGGCCTTGTGTGTGGCCTCATTGTAAAGAGACTTGTTGCCATTACTTATATATATATAAGAGATATATTTGTTGTTGGGTTTTTCTCCCTCAAGTGGAGGGTTTTCCCAGGGTATATGCTGTGTTTTTGTGTCTGATTTTGAATTAAATTTCTGTGCGTTAAATCTGATCCTAAAACTAACATGGTATCAGAGCGGGTATAAGGAAGATCTTGATCAGATTTAGTCAAGCAGCGATATCCCTTATTCTTATTCTCATGTTTTGATTGCATCTATCCTATCATCAAGATGGTGAACGGACTTTAAGATCAAGGATAGACTTGAGGGAGCATTTAATTTCCAATCTTGGAGATTCAGAGTCATGCTCGCCTTGGAAGAAAATGAGTTAGCTGAGTTCATGGAGACCAAAGTTCCCGAGCCCATTGACGAGGAAGAGAAGTCTCAATGGAAGAAGAAAAATACTAAGGCGAAAAAGATGTTGGTTGATTCCGTGAAAGACCACATTGTACCAATCATCTCCAAGTTGAAGGTTGCAAGAGACATGTTCAAGACATTGGAGGAGATGTATGAGATCAACAACACAAGTCGTGCTCTTGCATTAAAGCAACAACTTCGTCATATCAAGATGGCGAAAGGAGAATCGATCATCTCATACTTCATGAAGATCGCCAAGTTGAGAGATCAGCTCTCTACTATGGGCATATTGTTGATGACAAGGATTTGACCATGTTGGCTCTTAATGGTCTTCATCTTGGGAGTCTTACATTCAAGGAATCAGTGCGAGATCAAAACTCCCTAAGTTTGATCGTTTGAGAGCTTATTGTATTCAAGAAGAATCAAGGTTGGCAGCGAGAGGTATTGGACAAAGCCCTACAAATGAAGATATTCATGTTCTTACCGCTCAATCCTCGAAGAAGAAAGGAAAAGACGGGAAGAAAGGATACTTCAAGAGGAATAGAGACAAAGATTCAGATGGTGCTCCCGCATCGAAGAAGAAGGACCTCTCTCGCATTCAATGCTTTAGGTGTGACAAGTTCGGTCACTATGCGAAGGATTGTCCAACCCGACCTAAGCAGCAGGCTACTTTTGCAAATGTGGATGAGAGCTCTCCGTAGAAGGATTCAGGTGGTTTCTTATTCTATTCTACTCTTTCAAGCAATGTGCCTATTGATAATAATACTCGGTTAATTGATAGTGGTGCTTCTCGCCACATCACCGGATTTAGAGAGCATCTAACTGATTTGGTGGAGAGAGATTCTAGTGTTCAAGTAATCATTGGAGATGATGCTAGTTATTCTGTGAAAGGAGTTGGGACCTCCTCTCTTCACTTGGATTTCGGTATTTCCTTGCAGCTGAGTGATGTTCTATTCGTTCCGAGTATCAAGCGAAACATGTCTCTATCTCAACCTTGGAAGACAAGGGGTACCAAGTTGCATTTTCAGAAGGTAAAGTTCTTACATGGCCAAAGAACTCAAGTATCAAGACTACTTGGGTGATTGGAGTTCGACATGAGTGCCTCTACAAACGTTGCACTCGTCCACTTCAGGCTCTGTTGCATGATTCATCAAGTTCGTGTGAACTTTGGCATAGAAGATTGGCTCACCTTCACTTTTGAGCACTACCTACCATGGAGAAGATGGTTACGGGCCTTCCGAAACTCAACCAAGAGCATGAAGGCACTTGCAAAGGTTGCGTATTGGGTAAGAATACTAAAGGTCCATTCCATAGTAGTGAAAGTAGATCTAAATGTATTTTTGACCTTGTTCATTCTGATTTATGTGGTCCAATGTCTGTTGCTTCTTTGAGTGGTTTCTTGTATTACATTATTTTCATTGATGACTACTCTAGAAAGACTTGGGATTTATTTCTTGAAATCTAAAGAATCTAAGGAAGTATTAGAAAAGTTTAAAGAATTTAAAGCTCAAGTAGAGAACTTGTCTGGGAAGAAGATCAAGGTTCTGAGATCCAACAACGAAGGAGAGTACATTTCCAATAGCTTCCGTAACTTTTGCATTGAAGCAGGGATTAAGAGGGAGTTTTGTGTCCCTTACAATCCTCAGTAGAACAGTGTTGCACAAAGGAAGAACAAATCTATTGTGAAAGCAGCCAAAGCCATGATTCATGACCAAGATTTGCAAACCTTCCTTTGGGCTGAAGCATCTAGGAAAGCTATTTATGTTCAAAATAGAAGCCCTCACCGCATTCTGGAGAACATGACTCCAGAAGAAGCATTCATAGGGGTGAAACCGGAGGTAAGTCATTTAAGAATCTTTGGTTGTCCTGTATATGTTCATGTTCCTAAAGATAAAAGGACAAAATTGGAACCATATGGCAAGAAGGGAATCTTTGTGGGCTATAGTGAGTCTTCAAAAGCCTACAAAGTGTACATTCCAGGTCAGAAGTTGATTGAGATTAGTAGGGATGTTACATTTGAAGAGGATGTTGCATTCAGGAGATCCAAGGGCATTCACATGGAGATAGACATGGAAGATCAAGAGTCTCCTCAGGATATGGAAGTTGACCATGCTCCTGAGATTCAGAGGAAGGCTCCTAAACCTAAAGAAGATGATGATCCAGTCGAGCCCTTGGAACCTACTGATGGGCCTACAAATATTGTGATTGGTAGAAAAAGACCTCTTTGGGCCAAGCAAACAATGCAGGAGGCAGAAGGGTATGCAGCCCCAAGAGGAACATTCAAAGAAAGCAAGAGACCTCATAAGTTTTCCAACTATGTTGCATTGATGAGTCAAATCATTGAGTCTGAGCCTTCCAGTGTTGAGGAAGCTTTCAGTCAGTAGGTTTGGAGAGATGCTATGGCTGAAGAGTATCAATCCATCCTCAAGAATGATGTTTGGGACATCGTACCTAGACCTGAAGGAAAATCTATTGTTTCTTCTAAGTGGCTCTTTAAAATCAAGCATGTGGCTAATGGGAGCATTGAGAAGTACAAGGCTAGGTTCGTGGCTAGAGGATTCTTTCAGAAAGAGGGAGTTGACAATGAGGAAACCTTTGCTCCAGTTGCTCGTTATACTTCAATCAAGACAATCATTGTTGTTGCAGCATCTAAAGGATGGAAGATTCACTACATGGACGTGAAGACAACATTCCTGAATGGTGTAATCGAGGAAGAGGTATGTATTGAGCAACCTGATGGCTTTGAGGTGCATGGGAAGGAGTTCAATGTTTGCAGGCTGAAGAAGGCTTCGTATGGCCTTAAGCAAGCTCCTCGTGCTTGGTACGAAAGGATTGATCGTTACCTGATGAGCTTGGGCTTCTCCAAGAATGATACTGATTCAAATCTGTATTTCAAGGTAATTGATGGCAAAGCATTAATCTTGGTTCTCTATGTTGATGATTTAATTCTTACTCGAGAAGATCACCTCATTATCAAATGCAAGGAGTTAGCTTCTGAATTTGAAATGAAGGATCTTGGTCTCATGCACTACTTCCTTCAAGGGAAGTATACTATTGACATTCTAAAGAGATTTGGTATGATGAATTGCAAATCCATGTCTACGCCTATGGAGACCAACTTGCATAAGTTAAAAGAGGCTGCAGCTAGTTCAAATCTGGTGGATCCGACAATGTACAGGCAATTGATTGGATCGTTGATGTATCTAGTCAATACTAGACCAGATATTTGCTATGCAATGAGTGCACTTAGTCAATTCATGTGTGAACCAAGACAAATACATCTAGTTGCAGCGAAGCATGTCCTGAGATACTTGTGTGGCATAGTTGGATATGGCTTGAGATATTCTTCAGGTGTGGACTTGGAGCTGCATGGATATATTGATTCCGATTGGGCAAGGTGTGTCACTGATCGGAAGAGCACCTCTGGATGTTGCTTCAGTTTGGGGTCTGCGATGATATCCTGGTGTAGCAGGAAGCAGTCTTCAGTGGCACTAAGCACAACAGAGGCCGAGTATATTGCAGCTTGTATGGCAGCTCGTGAAGCAGTGTGGCTTCGGAAGCTCCTTGAGGGATTGTTTGGTCAATCGATGGAGCCGACTGTCATCCATTGTGATAACCAGAGTTGTGTGAAGCTTTTTGTCAATCCTGTGTTTCATGACAGAACTAAACATGTTGAGATCAAATACCACTATATCAGAGATATGGTATTGAAAAAAGCAATTCAGTTGAGGTATATTAGCACTGATGAGCAAACGATAGACATTCTCACCAACCCTCTTTCCAGGTTGAAGTTTGTGTACTTTCGTGACAAGCTTGGTATGGTGGAGAATGAAGCCCTAGCTGAGAGGGAGTCTCAGTATCAATGATCTTCTTAATGCATTTCTCTTTGTGAGAGAGATTTGAGGTGCAAGCCCTTGTTAATGCATTTCTCTTTGAGAGAGATTTGAGGTGAAAGCCCTTGTTTCCACCCTCTGGGAGAGCCATGGTGGATGTCATGTGTATGACGCCATGACAACATCACGTGAGAGAGCCCATGATGATCTTCTTGTACTTGTGTTTTCACCCTCTGGGAGAGCCATGGTGAATGTCATTATGAGGTGACGACATCACATTGAGTGATGAGCACTTGTGCACATTTACCATCCATGGGAGTAGCCATGATGGTTGATATCACGGTGAGGTGATATCTCTTCTTTCCACACATGGGAGTAGCCATTGTGGTTGACATCACGATGAGGTGATGTGTCTTATGCAGCTAGAAGTATTTCTCCCTAGCTTAGAGGGAGTTTTGATGTTTAGTAGCTTCGGGCTCATTCTTCCAGCCTTTTGTAAACACATTTATTTGTGATAATTAATGAGAAGGACCGCTTCTCAAAGCAACATTGTAATTCTTATCTTAGCCAACCTTCTTTGTTTTTCATCTTGGCCAACCTTCATTGTAATTCATAATTATTATTTGTATTTATCTTTTCCTTTGGTGGCCAACCTAGTTCTTGTAGAGGTGCGACCTCTCTAGCAAATGTATATATAGAAGATCATTTTCTCTCATTCAAGCATCAAGCAAGTTTGATTTCCTTCTTCATTCAAGTGCGAATTCTTCAAGAGAGAAGTGTGAATTCTTCTAGAAGCAGTGTGCAAATTCTCCAAGTGCAGATTGAAGGTCAAGTAAGAGCAGATTACTTGTTTGTTATTACAGCCATTGCTGGTGCTGAATATTGGCCTTGTGTGTGGCCGCATTGTAAAGAGACTTGTTGCCATTACTTATATATATAAGAGATATATTTGTTGCTGGGTTTTTCTCCCTCAAGTGGAGGGTTTTCCCAGGGTATATGCTGTGTTTTTGTGCCTGATTTTGAATTAAATTTCTGTGCATTAAATCTGATCCTAAAACTAACACAGAGAAGTCCATTTTTATGAACAGTGTTTCAAAAGTTGATTCTTCTCAAAATGGTGCTGTTATTGATCATTCAAAGGTTTCATATAAACCCTAAGATCCAGGCTTTAAGTTTTTTTTGAGGACATTTAAAAGAGTTAGTGTTTTTTTTTTGCTTTTTGATCTAAAAACAAGGTGACTTGGTATAGCAGGTTAAAGTCATTTCAAATAACTTGCTCAAGGGTTTTTGTGCCATTGATAACCGGCCACTCTTTATGTGTAACCGGTTGGGGAGGTTAAAGCAGTGAGTTTGTTTCATTTAAATTGAAATCAAAGGCTGTGGTTTAAAGGTTGGTTGGCAGGAGTAGAAAATCCAAGGCTCTTATTTAAATTGCATGAACGGCTATTCCCTGAAGCTCTGCTTTTGACGGGAATCTAACAGTCAAGATCATTTTGTTTTTTTTTTATTTTCAAGTGCTTGAAGATGAAGGGTTTATTGATGGCGCCAAATTGATTGAAGAGTTGTTTTTTCACCCTATTTGGTGTCTTATCTCTCTTTGGTAGTTGGAGAATGGTTTGTGTGGTGTTGGTGACTGTATCAGTGTTCTTTGTCAGTATCTATGCCACTGTGATCTCAGTCTTAAGGAATACAATAGTGTGTAATTGCTTTGTCTTGAAGGAGGAGGAGTGGTTATCATAAATCTTGAGCCAGTGCCTTGTCACAGTGCCTTGACATTAAATGGATTCACAGTAATATGTGCACACTCAATGCCTTGATGAGTTTTCAATGTTCCTAATTGAAAATGTTTATTCTTTTGGTTGCGTTGCTTAAAGTGAAGGAAGATAGTAAATGGTTCTTGGACAGGTTGGTTTGTGACCTTACTTGAAAATCTTGTTGAATCTTGTGAAACTTGTTAGGTCATGTCAATGATTTATACTTCTTATCAGAGTTTTTCATATGATGGTAGACATCTCATTCTCTGTTTTTAGCAAGTGCACTTGTTTTGTAACAGTGTCCAATGCTAGATAGATATCAGTGCATTCTTCTTAGTGACAATGATGACAGTCACTTTGTGATAATGATGCTCATTAGTTTTGGACTGTATATCCATGGACAGCTGTTTTAAGAATTTTTGTTGCAACAGTGAAGTAAAAGTTGCTTGGTTGATTGGCATTAGTTGATTGTGATTCTTGCCAAGACTTAGTGACAATGACATGAGACAGTTTTTTTTTGGTCTAACAATGAAAGGTATTCATAAAGAATTGTCAAGGAAAATTTGTGAGAGGGATATTAAAGAAACACAATACTTTCTCCTGTTGAATGACAATAGCAAGTATGGAATACTTTGGAGGACAGCTATTTCAGTTGTGCTCGTATGGAATACTTGTTCTTGAGAAATGGTACATGGTCTACATACAAGTGAATGATCACAAATAACACCTTGAGGATAAGTCAAAGAATGGAGTGCAATGCTCTTAGTCTGTTTAGCTGCTCTCAATCTATGGTGGATGTTGAGCAATGACAAGGTTTAATGTTTTAAGGCAATGGTATCCAGTGATTGGTTTCAGGTTAAATAATGCTTGCCTTGTATGATGTTGTTAGTTATTTGGACAGGAACAGAGGCATGTCTTAGTGTGAAATGGCATTTTTGACTGCATAGTCATCATATATAGTGAATACACAAGTGAAGTAGTGGTAATCATGTGTCTTGACAGAGTCTAATGTAGTTTGTTGCTTACTGTTTTATATCTCAAATCTTGCTTGGACAGTAACTTGAGTGGATGATACCTCTATTCTTGTTTGTGACTTTGGTCATATGGAAGTGGGTGCTTACAACTCATTATTTGATTATTCTTGACTGAGTTCTTATTTGCTTGACAGTGATGTCAATGCTTGATATGCAGTGGTTCTTGTGTGTTCCATACTTTGATCAGTTGAGTGTACAAAATACAAGCTTGCATAATGCAGTCATTTTTGTTACAGTCGTGAATTCTGGGTGCAATAGTCTTCATACTGGATATCAAAGTGTTATTCATGCTTGGTTTGGTAGTTTGGCAGAGGTAGATGGTTTTTTGAGCTTGAGAACCTGACTCGACATGGTCTTTGACAATTGTCAAGTAATGGTGCTTATAACAGTGAACAATGACAGTGTTATGACAGTGTATATGACACTGTTATGACAGTGTATATTGTGATATGCTTGCAATGTTATGACAGTGTATATTGAGATAAGGTCAGTGAACAATGATGTGATGAATTGACTGATCTAATAACAGTGAACATAGGACAGTAACAAGTTCAAGAAAGAGCATGAATACAAGGCAATTCTTTCAAGTAAAGATATCAATGGAGGTCATGTCAAGCATTGTTGCACTGAGACAGTAGAGTATAACGTCCTAAGGCAGATAGGCAGATAACTGTCATAGAAAGTACAAGGAGGATATTAAATCTTTGAGAGGAATGAAGAGAAGTTTATATTATGAATAATACATGGCAGTGAAAGAAGGGCTATGGGATAGGTGATACATCCATCTTGATTTTCTTGAAAAAATTTCACAGTACAACCATAATTGTGTACAGTGGCTCTTCTCAGCAGTTGTTTTGTCATGACTGTATGGCGGCTCTGAGTAATGACTCTTGTTTATTTTGCTTGAGCTCCTTGGCACTGTTTTGATCTTCTTTCTTTGTCATTGTTGTCAAAGGGGGAGTAATCCACCTTGATATCTGGTTAAAATTGACAGTACAGTACAATATTTCCTTGATGTGTTCTTGACAGTTCATCTTGATGTACAGTACAATGTTCATTTTATCTTCACAGGGGGGAGCAAACTGGTTATGTTGATATGAAGGTTAATTTGAAATCAATGCCAAAGGGGGAGTTTGTTGGTTTGGCATGATGTTTTGTCATTGATGTCAAAGGTTTGTATTTGATGGTAATAGATGTCAAAGTTCATGCAAATGTTGGTGCAACTGTAGTCAGAGTTCATTCAAAGTAAAGGTGTGTTTCATATGTTAGAATTGCCTATTCTGTTGATGGCTTTCATAAGGTTGTCACTGTTAATGATATTGAGCAGCTTCGGGTTCATCCTTCCAGCCTCGAGTATAGTCATAAATAAATGTAGCCTATTGGCTATTTATTTATATGTGAGAATAAATGAGTATGGGCGCATCTCTTTGTAAATAATATTATTCTGGCCGACCTTCTTTATGACTTGTATTGATTATTTATCATTGTATCTTGGCCGACTTGTTCAAATTGTAATTTATGTTTGAGGCCGACCTTGTGAGGTCTCATATAGCCATGTATTTATAAGAGACCACTTCTCTCCTTGTTGAATGATCAAGATCGTTCCATTCAAGAGCGAATTCTGTCAAGTACGCATTATCAAGCAAGTTCGATTCATTCATTCCTTCAAGTGCGAATTTCATCAAGAGCAGGTTGAAGGTTCTGTAAGTGCAGATTTCAATAGCAAGGAAGTGCAGATTATAATCTGTCTTTGCATCTAGAATTGATGTTAGATATTGGCCTTGTGATTGGCCTCATTGTAAAGAGAATTGTTGCCATTATTATATATACAAGAGGATCTTTGTTGCTGGGTTTTTCTCCCTCAAGTGGAGGGTTTTCCCAGGGTATCTACTGTGTTATTGTCTGATTTGAATTAATTCTCTGTGCATTAAATCTGATTATTAGTTTTTCAACAGTCACAAGATTGCTTGTTCATTCATCTTATGATGTTTATTGATTGGGTGTCGAGATTTGTCTTTGCAAATCATTGATTTCAAAGGTACATGTTCATTCTTCAAATCATTCATGTTGCTTTATACAAAGTACCTTGTTGATGCAAAAGTATCACGGTGGTGTTTAAAGGTCTCATGGTATTCAGGAAAAAATGCTTAATGTTCATCTCCTCGTGATGTTTCATTCCTTCAAAGGTGCTTTACTGATGTTCAAGGTGCTGGGTTGAATTGTCATTATTTCTCATTGGTGTTTGGTGCAACAACTTGGAAAGTTGCTTGAGTTTTGTTATCACTTCTTCATTTTCATTGTATTTCACAGTTGGTATGCAGAGAAGTCCATTTTTATGAACAGTGTTTCAAGAGTTGATTCTTCTCAAAATGGTGCTATTGTTGATCATTCAAAGATTTCATATAAACCCTAAGATCCAGGATTTAAGTATTTTTTGAGGACATTGAAAAGAGTTAGTGTTTTTTTGCTTTTTGATCTAAAAACTGTTGATGTTTATGATACAGCTTCAGTCGTATTCTTCCAGCCATCATTTGATAAATTAAATTATAGCCCAGAGGACTATTTAATTTATAGAGCATCAAGAGGCGTCATTTATTAATGATGATTTATATTCATTTATTGAAGAGGCATGATTTAATGAGAAGTCACATGTTAATGAGGCCGACCTCATTCCTCCTTGGGACGCGATTTATCTAAGAGGCTCGAGTTCTTATGAAGCCGACTTATCTCTTTAGATGCATCTCTATGAAAGGGTTCATCTTTCTATGCTGGCCGACCTGATGGTGAAGAGGCACGTCCTCCTCTTGTCATTGTATATATATTCGTTGTTTCTCTCATTTGTAAATCATCCAACAATTAGCATTTCAGTTCATTCATATCAAGATCGAATTCTTCAAGTGTGAGTTTGTGCAAAGAGCAGATTGTGATCTGAGTAAAAGGAAGAGATAACTATTGACAGTTTATATTACTCAGTTCTGTACTAGCATCAGATTGTGATGCTGTGTATTGGCCCTTCTTATTGGCCTATGGTAAAGGAGACATTCTTATTGTGATTCAATAATATAAGAGATATTATTGGCTGGGTTTTTCTCCCTCGAGATGAGGGTTTTCCCAGGGTATCTACTGTGTACTGTGTTGTTTTTTGAATTAATTTTTGTGTCTCTAATCTGATCATTAAAATTTAACCTGGTATCAGAGCGGGTTTGAGAAGATCGTGATCAGATTTGATACTACATCGATACTCCATTCTCTTCGTCATAATTCTTTGTCTATCTCTACCTCAATCAAGATGGTGAATGGATTGAAGATCAAGGATAGACTCGAGGGAGAATCCAACTATACTTCATGGAGGTTTAGAATCATGCTCACATTGGAAGAGAATGATTTGGCTGAGTTTGCGGAGACCAAAGTTCTTGAACCAGAAGAGGAAGAAGAGAAGTTGCAATGGAGGAAGAAAGACATCAAGGAGAAGAAGTTGTTGGTTGATTCCGTCAAAGACCATATTGTTCCGATTGTCTCCAAGTTGAGACTGCAAGGGAGGATGTTCAAAACATTGGAGGAAATGTATGAAATCAACAACACTAGCCGAGCGCTTGCACTGAAGCAACAACTACACCATGTGAAGATGGCGAAAGGAGAAACAGTGATTGCCTACTTCATGAGGATTTCGGAATTGAGAGATCAGCTCTTGTCTATTGGCCATGTGGTTGATGATAAAGATCTAACGATGCTTGATCTCAATGGTCTTCCATTATCATGGGAATCCTACATTCAAGGAATCGGTGCAAGATCCAAACTTCCGAAGTTTGATCGCTTGAGGGCCGATTGCATTCAAGAAGAGTCAAGATTGGTGGCTAGAGGCATTGGTCAAAGTTCATCTAATGAAGATATTCATGTTCTCACCTCCCAAACTTTGAAGAAGAAAGGAAAAGATGGAAAGAAAGGATTCTTCAAGAGGAATCGAAATAAGGGAAATGATGGTGCTCCCCCTTCCAAGGAAAAGAGAGACTTGTCCAAGATCCAATGCTTTAGGTGTGATAAGTTTGGCCACTTTGCTAAGCATTGTCCAACTAGCCCTAAGCAACAAGCCACCATTGCAGATGTTGATGATGCTTCTCCGCAGAAGGATACATGTGAATATTTATTCTACTCAGCATTGTCAAGCAATGTACCTACAGACACCAACACTTGGCTGATCAACAGTGGAGCTTCTTGACACATCACAGGTTTTAAGGAGCACTTATCAAGCTTGGTGGAGAAGGAGTCTTCCGAACAAGTCATTATTGGAGATGATGCAAGCTACTCCGTGAAAGGGATTGGGACTTCTACTCTTCATTTGGATTCCAGCATCACACTTCAGTTGAGCAATGTTCTTTATGTTCCACAAATCAAGCGCAATCTCATTTCAATTTCAGCCCTAGAAGATAAAGGATATCAAGTTGCCTTCTCTAAAGGAAAAGTACTTGTGTGGATGGAGAATTCCAGCTTCAAAGATGCTCAAGTAATTAGAGTTAGACATGAAAGTCTCTACAGACTTTCTACGCGTCCACTACAGGCATTTGTTCATGATTCTTCAAGTTTATGTGATCTTTGGCATCAAAGATTGGCTCACCTTCACTTCCGAGCCTTACCTATCATGGAGAAGATGGTTACGAGTCCTCCTAAGTTCAATCAGGAGCATGAAGGAACTTGCAAGGGTTGTGCATTGGGTAAGAATACAAAAGCTTCTTTCCATAGTAGAGAAAATAGATCTAAGTGTATTTTAGACCTTATTCATTCTGATTTATGTGGACCTATGTCTGTTCCGTCTTCGAGTGGATTTTTGTATTATGTTTTGTTTATTGATAACCACTCTAGAAAGACTTGGATTTATTTTTTGAAAACTAAAGAGTTTGAGGAAGTGTTAGGAAGGTTTAAGGAGTTCAAAACCTGGGTAGAGAATCTTTCTGGTAAAAGAATCAAGGTCCTCAGATCAGATAATGGTGGAGAATATACCTCTGGCAGCTTTAGGGATTTTTATACTAATGCAAGGATTAAGAGGGAATTATGTGTCCCCTATAATCCTCAACAGAATGGTGTTGCAGAAAGGAAGAATAGGACGATCGTGGAAGCAACAAAAGCCATGATCCATGACCAGGATTTGCAAACCTTCTTATGGGCAGAAGCTTCTAGGACTACAGTATATGTACAAACTACAAGTCCTCATAAGATCTTGGAGAATATGACTCCGGAAGAAGCCTTTACAGGGAAGAAGCCAGAGGTTAGTCATTTAAGGATCTTTGGATGTCCTATCTATGTTCATGTTCCAAAGGAAAAGAGAACAAAGTTGGAGCCTTCTGGCAAGAAGGGAATTTTTGTGGGCTACAGCGAGACATCAAAAGCCTACAGAATATACATTCCTGGACAGAAGTTGATCAAGATCAGTAGGGATGTCACATTCATGGAAGATGTTGCATTAAAGAGATCCAGGGGCACTCATATGGAGATTGATAATGAAGAGTCACCTCAGGATATGGAAGTTGACCATACTCCTGAGATTCAGAGGGAGACTTTAGAACCGAAAGAAGATATTGATCCTGTTGAACCCTTGGAACCTACTGATGGGCCTACCAACATTGTAATTAGGAGAAAAAGACCTCTATGGGCCAGGCGTACTATGCAAGAGGCTGAAAGTTTTGCAGCTTCTAGAGGCACATTCAGAGAAAGTAAAAGGCCACATAAGTTCTCCAGTTATGTTGCCTTAATGAGTCAGATTATTGAATCTGAGCCTACCTGTGTTGAGGAAGCATCTAGTCAACAGGTCTGGAGAGATGCTATGGCAGAGGAGTACCAATCAATTCTCAAGAATGATGTTTGGGACATTGTTCCTAGACCCAAGGGAAAATCTGTGGTATCTTCGAAATGGCTCTTCAAAATCAAGCATGTTGCAGATGGGAGCATTAAGAAGTACAAGGCAAGATTCATGACTCATGGGTTTTCACAAAAAAAGGGAGTTGATTATGAAGAAACATTTGCTCCTGTTGCTCGCTATACTTCTGTCAGAACCATCATTGCTATTGTTGCATCTAGAGGATGGAAGATTCACCAGATGGATGTGAAGACAGTCTTTTTGAATGGTGTGATTGAGGAAGAAGTTTATATCGAGCAACTTGATGGATTTGAGGTTCATGGGAAGGAGTCTCATGTTTGCAAGCTGAAGAAGGCCTTGTATGGTCTTAAGTAGGCTCCTCGTGCATGGTACGAAAGGATTGATCGTTACCTGTCAAGTTTGGATTTCTTAAAGAATGATGTTGATTCAAACCTATACTTCAAGGTAATTAATGGTGAAGCATTAATTTTGGTCTTATATGTTGATGATTTGATTCTTACTAGAGAAGATCACCTGATTCTCGAATGTAAGAAGGAGTTGGCTTCTGAATTTGAGATGGACCTTGGGCTCATGCATTACTTCCTTGGCTTAGAAGTCTGGCAGAAACCAGATGAGATGATTCTAAGTCAAGGGAAGTACACCATTGATATATACTTAAGAGGTTTGGTACGATGGATTGTAAATCCATGTCTACACCCATGGAGACCAACCTACACAAATTGAAGGAGGCTGCAGCTAGTTCAGACTTGGTGGATCCTACTATGCACAGAAAGCTAATTGGGTCCTTGATGTATCTAGTTAACACTAGACCAGATATTTGTTATGCTGTGAGTGCACTTAGTCAATTCATGTGTGAACCGAGACAGATACATCTCGTTGCAGCTAAACATATCCTGAGATACTTGCATGGCACAGTTGGATATGGATTGAGATACTCTTCAGATGCAGACTTGGAGTTGCATGGCTATACTGATTCTAATTGGGCAGGGTGTGTCACTGATCAGAAGAGCACCTCTGGATGTTGCTTTAGTTTGGGTTCTACTATGATATCCTAGTGCAGCAGGAAGCAGTCATCTGTAGCATTGAATACAGCAAAGGCAGAGTATATTGTAGCTTGTATGGCAGCTTGGGAAGCAGTGTGGCTTCGTAAGCTCCTTGCAGGATTGTTTGGACAATCAATGGAGCCTACTATCATTCATTGTGATAACCAGAGTTGCGTGAAGCTTTCTGTCAATCCTGTGTTTCATAACAGAACCAAGCATATTGAAATCAAGTACCACTATGTTAGAGATATGGTACTGCGGAAGGCTATACAGTTGAGGTATATCAACACTGATGAGTAGACGGCAGACATTCTCACCAAGCCTCTCTCTAGAATCAAGTTTGTGTACTTTCGAGATAAGCTTGGTATGGTGGAGAATCCAGCCTTAACTGAGAAAGAGTCTCAGTATCAGTGAGCCTATTTAATGAGTTCTTCTCTGTGAGAGAAGTTTGAGGTGAAATCCCTTGTTTAATGAGTTCTTCTCTGTGAGATAAGTTCGAGGTGAAATCCCTTGTTAATGCATTTCTCTTTGAGATTTGAGGTGAAAGCCCTTGAAGAGTCATGGTGGATGTCATGTGTGTGACTCCATGACACATTTTGTACTTGTGTTTCACCCTCTGGGAGAGCCATGGTGAAAGTCATATTGAGGTGACAACATCACGCAAGTGATAAACACTTGTACACACCATAGTCTGGTTGTAGCCATTATGGTTGATATCATGTTGAGGCGATATCTAATATCATGATGAGGTGATATTCTTCTTTTCACTTATGGTTGTAGCCATAGTGGTAAACATCACGATGAGGTGATTTGTCTAGTGCAACTGGAAGTATCCACCCTAGCTAAGAGGGAGTGTTGATGTTTATGATACAGCTTTAGTCGTACTCTTCCAGCCATCATTTGATAAATTAAATTATAGCCTAGAGGACTATTTAATTTATAGAGCATCAAGAGGCATCATTTATTAATGATGATTTATATTCGTTTATTGAAGAGGCATGATTTAATGAGAAGTCACATGTTAATGAGGCCGACCTCATTCCTCCTTGGGATGCGATTTATCTAAGAGGCTCGAGTTCTTATGAAGCCGACTTATCTCTTTAGATGCGTCTCTATGAAAGGGTTCATCTTTCTATGGTAGCCGACCTGATGGTGAAGAGGCACTTCCTCCTCTTGTCATTGTATATATATTCGTTGTTTCTCTCATTTGTAAATCATCCAACAATTAGCATTTCAGTTCATTCATATCAAGATCGAATTCTTCAAGTGCGAGTTTGTGCAAAGAGCAAATTGTGATCTGAGTAAAAGGCAGAGATAACTATTGGCAGTTTATATTACTCAGTTCTGTACTAGCATCAGATTGCGATGCTGCGTATTGGCCCTTCTTATTGGCCTATTGTAAAGGAGACATTCTTATTGTGATTCAATAATATAAGAGATATTATAGGCTGGGTTTTTCTCCCTCAAGAGGAGGGTTTTCCCAGGGTATCTGCTGTGTACTGTGTTGTTTTTTGAATTAATTTCTGTGTCTCTAATCTGATCATTAAAATTTAACAAAAACAAGGTGACTTGGTATAGCAGGTCAAAGTCATTTCAAATAACTTGCTCAAGGGTTTTTGTGCCATTGATAACCGGCCCCCTCTTTATGTGTAACCGGTTGGGGAGGTTAAAGCAGTGAGTTTGTTTCATTTAAATTGAAATCAAAGGCTGTGGTTTAAAGGTTGGTTGGCGGGAGTAGAAAATCGAAGGCCCTTATTTAAATTGCATGAACGGCTATTCCCTGAAGCTCTGCTTTTGACGGGAATCTAACAGTCAAGATCATTTTATTTTTTTTGCTTTTCAAGTGCTTGAAGATGAAGGGTTTGTTGATGGCGCCAAATTGAAGTATTCAGTTTTCAGTTTGCATTATTGTCTTGGATACCAATGGTCAAGTGGTGGTATTGAAACTCTCAATTTGACAAAAACTAATTTGGGTTTTTTCTGCTGTTAGTATGAGTTGGTATGAGAGTTTATTGATCTGAAAATGAAATGATTCTTGGGAATGTGGGTCATGAAGGTTTTATTGAATAACTGTGATAGGCAGTGATCATAAGGTTTTGTACTCTAAGTGTGATGGATTGATGTTTCCTTTTTGAAGATACATACATACTGGAATATGTGAGTGAAAGGGTTTTTTTTTGGGTATACAAAGAAATGGCAGAATGAACAGATGAATTGTGCTAAAAAGAGCAATTTGTATTATGGTTATTGTAAAGAATTTTTGCTGATTATGACTTACAAATTGTACAGAGAATGGAGTGGCAAACTGAACAGTGAACATGGGAGGAATGATCATAGAAATGTTTGACATTGTTTTGTGTATTTGGTGCAGGGTATCTTGTTGATGTTATAGCAGCTTCAGGCTCATTATTCCAGCCATGTGTGAAGACATAAAATTGCATATAGCCTTCGGCTATTTATTTTATTGAGATAATTAAGTGAAGAGGTGCTTCACTTGGCAACATTATAATTTCTCTTGGGCCGACCTTCCTTGTAATTCGTAATTATTATTTGCAATTATATTTCTCTATTGTGGCCGACCTTGTACATGAAGAGGCGCGACCGCTCTCTCATTGTGTATTTATACAAGGTCATTTTCCTTCATTCTATCATCAAGCAAATTTGAATTATTTCCTTCATTCAAGTGTGAATTCCTTCTGTAAGTGCAGATTTGAAGATCAAGGAAGAGCAGATTATTGTTTATCATTGCATCTAGAGTTGATGCTGAATATAGGCCTTGAGTGTGGCCTCATTGTAAAGAGATTTGTTGCCATCTTTTATATATATAAGAGAGATCTTTGTTGCTGGGTTTTTCTCCCTCAAGAGGAGGGTTTTCCCAAGGTATTTTTTGTGTTTATGTGTCTGATTTTGAGTTAAATTCTGCTTACATAATCTGATTATAAAAACTAACATGGTATCAGAGCTGGTATAAGAAGATCGTGATTAGATTTGTTCAAGCAGCATTATCCTCCATTCTTATTCTCATCCTAATTGCATCGATCTTATTGACATGATGGTGAACGGGTTGAAGGTCGAAGATAGACTTGAGAGCGCTTCAAACTTCACATCTTGGAAGTTTAGAGTCATGCTCGCTTTGGAAGAAAATGAGTTAGCTGAGTTTGTGGAGGGCAAAGTTCCCGAACCTACTGATGAGAATGAGAAGCCTCAATGGAAGAGAAATGGCACTAAGGCGAAAAAGATGTTGGTTGATTCCGTGAAAGATCACATTGTGCCAATCATCTCCACATTGAAATCAGCAAGAGATATGTTCAAGACTTTAGAGGAGATGTATGAGATCAACAATACAAATCAAGCTCTTGCATTAAAGCAACAACTTCATCATATCAAGATGGTGAAAGAAGAATCCGTCATCTCATATTTCATGAAGATTTCCGAGTTGAGAGATCAGCTCTCTACCATTGGGCATATTGTCAATAACAAGGATTTGACCATGTTGGCTCTTAATGGTCTTCCTCCATCTTGGGAGTCATACATTCAAGGAATCAATGCGAGATCAAAACTTCCTAAGTTTGGTCGGTTGAGAGTAGATTGTATTCAAGAAGAATCAAGGTTGGCTGCGAGAGGCATTGGTCAAAGCTCTACAAATGAAGACATTCATGTTCTTGCCACTCAATCTTCGAAGAAGAAAGGAAAAGAAGGGAAGAAAGGCTACTTCAAGAGGAATAGAAATCAAAGATCTGATGCTGCTCCTGCATTTAAGAAGAAGAACATCTCTCGCATTCAATGTTTTAGATGTGACAAGTTTGGTCACTATGCTAAGGATTGTCCAACCAGACCTAAGCAACAAGTTTCATTTGCAAATGTAGGTGAGATCTCTCCGCAAAAGGATTCAAGTGAATTTCTATTCTATTCTGCTTTGTTAAGCAATGTGCCTACCGACATCAACACTTGGTTGATTGATAGTGGTGCCTCTCGCCACATCACCGGATTTAGAGAGCATCTATCTGATTTGGTGGAGAGAGATTCTAGTGTTCAAGTCATTATTGGTGATGATGCTAGCTACTCTGTGAAGGGTGTTGGGACCTACTCTCTTCACTTGGATTCTAGCATTTCCTTACAGTTGAGCGATGTTCTATTTGTTTCGGGTATCAAGCGGAACCTTGTCTCTATCTCAACATTGGAGGACAAGGGGTATCAAGTTGCATTCTCCGAAGGCAAAGTTCTTGCATGGCCGAAGAACTCAAGTATCAAGTCTGCCCAGGTGATTGGAGTTCAACAGAGTGTCTCTACAGACTTTGCACTTGTCCACTTCAAGCTTTGTTGCATGATTCTTCAAGTTCATGTGAACTTTGGAATAGAAGACTTGCTCACCTTCACTTTCGAGCACTACCAACCATGGAGAAGATGGTCATGGGCCTTCCTAAATTCAACAAGGAGCATGAAGGTACCTGCCAAGGATGCGCTTTAGGTAAGAATACTAAAGGTTCATTTCATAGTAGTGAAAGTAGATCTAAATGCATTCTAGATCTTATTCATTCTGATTTATGTCGTCCAATGTCTGTTGCTTCTTTGAGTGGTTTTTTGTATTATGTAATCTTTATTGATGACTACTCTAGAAAGACTTGGATTTATTTCTTAAAGACTAAAGAATCTGAGGAAGTACTTGAGAGATTCAAGGAATTTAAAGCTTAGGTAGAGAACTTGTTTGGGAAGAGGATCAAAGTTATTCGATCTGACAATGGAGAAGAATACATCTCTGGAAGTTTTCGTAACTTTTGTGTTGAGGCAGGAATTAAGAGGGAGTTTTGTGTTCCCTACAATCCTCATCAAAACGGTGTTGCAAAAAGTTAGAACAGATCTATTGTAGGAGCAGCTAAAGCCATGATCCATGATCAAGATCTGTAAACCTTCCTTTGGGCTGAAGCATCTAGGACAGCTGTGTATGTTTAGAATAGAAGCCCTCACCGAATTCTGAAGAACATGACTCCCGAAGAAGCATTCACAAGGGTGAAGCCGAAAGTAAGTCATTTGAGGATCTTTGGTTGTCTAGTGTATGTTCATGTACCTAAAGATAAAAGGACAAAGTTGGAACCTTCTGGGAAGAAGGGAATTTTTGTGGGCTATAGTGAATCTTCAAAATCCTACAGGGTGTACATTCCAAGTCAGAAGTTGATTGAGATCAGCAGAGATGTTACATTTGAAGAAGATGTTGCATTCAAGAGATCTATGGGCACTCATATGGAGATAGTCAATGAAGACCAAGAGTGTCCTCAGGATATGGAAGTTGACCATACTCCTGAGATTCAGAGGGAGGCTATTGATCCTAAAGAAGATGATGATCCAGTTAAGCCTTTGGAACCTACTGATGGGCCTATAGACATTGTGATTGGTCTTAAGAGACCTCTTTGGGCTAGACAAACAATGTAGGAGGCAGAAAGGTTTTCAGCCCCGAGAGGAACTTTCACAGAAAGCAAGAGACCTCATAAGTTTTCAAGTTATGTTGCTTTGATGAGTCAAATCATTGAGTCTAAGCCTTCTAGTGTTGAGGAAGCTTCTAGTCAGCAAGTATGGAAAGATGCTATGACTGAGGAGTATCAATCCATCCTCAAGAATGATGTTTGGGACATTGTACCTAGACCTGAAGGTAAATCTGTTGTATATTCTAAGTGGCTCTTCAAGATCAAGCATGCGGCTGATGGGAGCATTGAGAAATACAAGGCAAGATTTGTGGCTAGACGATTCTCTCAAAAAGAGGGAGTAGACTATGAAGAAACCTTTCCTCCAGTTGCTCGCTATACATCCGTCAGGACCATCATTGCTATTGCAGCATCTAAAGGATGGAAGATACACCAAATGGACGTGAAGACAGTGTTTCTAAATGGTGTGATCAAGGAAGAGGTATATATTGAGCAACTTGATGGATTTGAGGTTCATGGGAAGGAATCTCATGTTTGCAGGCTGAAGAAGGCTTTGTACGGCCTTAAGCAGGCTCCTCGTGCTTGGTACGAAAGAATTGATCGTTACTTGTCAAGCTTGGGCTTCTCCAAGAATGATGTTGATTCAAACCTTTACTTCAAGGTAATTGATGGCGAAGCATTAACCTTGATTCTATATGTTGATGATCTAATTCTTACTGGAGAAGATCACCTCATTATCAAATGCAAGAAGGAGCTAGCTTCTAAATTTGAAATGAAGGATCTTGGTCTCATGCACTACTTTCTTGGCTTAGAAGTATGGCAGAAGCCGGATGAGTTCATTCTGAGTCAAGGGAAGTATACCATTGACATTCTGAAGAGATTTGGTATGATGGATTGCAAATCAATGTCCTCACCTATCGAGACAAATTTTCAGAAACTTAAGGAGGCTGCAGCTAGTTCAGATCTGGTGGATCCTACTATGTACAGGCAATTGATTGGATTGTTGATGTATCTAGTCAATACTAGACCAGATATTTTCTATGCAGTGAGTGCACTTAGTCAATTCATGTGTGAACCAAGGAAAATACATCTAGTTGCAGCGAAGCATATCCTGAGATACTTGCGTGGCACAATTGGATATGGCTTGAGGTATTCTTCTGATGTGGACTTGGAGCTGCACGGATATACTGATTCCAATTGGGCAAGGTGTGTCACTGATCGGAAGAGCACCTCTGGATGTTGTTTCAATTTGGGGTCTGCGATGATCTCCTGGTGTAGTAGGAAGCAGTCTTCAGTGGCACTGAGCACCGTAGAGGCCGAGTATATTGCAGCTTGTGTGGCAGCTCGAGAAGCAATGTGGCTTCGGAAGCTCCTTGCAGGATTGTTTGGTCAATTGATGGAGTCGACTATCATTCATTGTGATAATCAAAGTTGTGTGAAGCTTTCTGTCAATCCAGTGTTTCATGACAGAACTAAACATGTTGAAATCAAATACCACTATATCAGAGATATGGTATTGAGGAAAGCAATCTAGTTGAAGTATATCAGCACTGATGAGCAGACGGCAGACATTCTCACCAAGCCTCTTGCCAGAGTAAAGTTTGTGTACTTTCGAGACAAGCTTGTATTGCGGAGAATGAAGCCCTAACTAAGGAGTCTTAGTATCAATGATCTTCTGATTTGCTTTAATGCATTTCTCTCTGTGAGAGAGATTTGAGGCGTAAGCCCTTGTTTAATGCATTTCTCTCTACGAGAGAGATTTGAGGTGAAAGCCCTTGTTTCCACCCTCTAGGAGAGCCATGGTGGATGTCATGTGTGTGACTCCATGACAACATCACGTGAGAGAGTCCGTGATGATTTTTCTTATACTTGTGCTTTTCACCCTCTAGGAGAGCCATGGTAAACATCACGGTGAGGTGGCAACATCACGTTGAGTGATGAGCACTTGTACATACCATACATGGGTGTAGCCATGATGGTTGATATCACGATGAGGTGATGTTTCTTTTCCACATATGGGAGTAGCCATAGTGGTTGACATCACGATGAGGTGATGTGTCTTGTGCAGCTGGAAGTATTCCTCCCTAGCTAAGAGGGAGTGTTGATGTTATAACAGCTTTGGGCTCATTCTTCCAGCCACGTGTGAAGACATAAAATTGCATATAGCCTTCAGCCATTTATTTTATTGAGATAATTAAGTGAAGAGGCACTTCACTTGGCAACATTATAATTTCTCTTGGGCCGACCTTCCTTGTAATTTGCATTTATTATTTGTAATTATATTTCTCTATTGTGGCCGACCTTGTACATGAAGAGGTGTGACCTCTCTCTCATTGTGTATTTATACAAGGTCATTTCCCTTCATTCTATCATCAAGCAAGTTCGAATTATTTCCTTCATTCAAGTGTGAATTCCTTCTAGAGCAGATTGTGAATTTTCTCTAAGTGCAAATTTGAAGATCAAGGAAGAGCAGATTATTATTTATCATTGCATCTAGAGTTGATGCTGAATATAGGCCTTGAGTGTGGCCTCATTGTAAAGAGATTTGTTGCCATCTTTTATATATATAAGACAGATCTTTGTTGCTGGGTTTTTCTCCCTCAAGAGGAGGGTTTTCCCAGCGTATTTTCTGTGTTTATGTGTCTGATTTTGAGTTAAATTCT